>JAJIBD010008609.1:0-111235 GCA_021461705.1 Cryptotis parvus | reverse complement strand
ATCCTTCCATTTTGTTCATCCTATTCCTGTCCCGTCCTGTTCTCTGCCTGTGATAATGCATTTGCTGTCTACCTAAGCTACCACCTTCCCTTACCATAATATAATTACATTAGTTCCTCACTAACGTTCACTGGGTCCTCCAGGATCTTTTAAGAGACACAAATCGGAATATCTACCTCACCTCCATCTCTAGAAGTCGCATCTGTGTTGCACATGACTTAGTTTGATGCCATCCAAAACTCTCAGGGGTCTTACAGGATCCTGTGTCATCTCATATTGTGGGTGCCCCTCTTCCCTGCATTTCAGGCCACTAACAGTCTCTCAGGCACTCAGATGTCCTGTGATATCTGGTCCAGCCTGCCTCTCTCTACTCTGAGCACCTCACGGCTATCACATTAACCGTGATTTCTTCCAGAACACTTTTCACTGTTCTTACATTCTAGAAGAGTCTCTCAACCTGCCTTCAAACTATCATGCAGTCAGAGGAAGTTCTGGGTTTCCTGGAATCTTTCAGTAAGAGAACACAGGGAGGGAGGGAAGTAAAGTAGAGGTCTGGCCAAGGAAGGAGTCCTTCAAGAGGGAACTTGACCTTCTCTGCATATAAAATCCACCTGTCTGTTCATCTTCTCCATAGTTTTTCTCAGTGGGCCATTTTCTTTTTTGAGTTACGTGGATGTTTTTTGTTGCCTGTAGATGGGGCATTCTGACTAAAGAGAGGACTGAATGGGAAATTTGCTTCATGTTAGCACTTAAGCACAGAGTGAATTTCATGGATGGAAGGTTAAATGAGAAAGTGCATAATAAAATGAAGGTTTGGAGGAGGGCTAATGCTTTTATGCTTGTGTAAAATTAAGATGTCTTTATTGGAAACCAAAGCAACATGAAGAATATCTAGATTCTATGGGCCTTTGTAGCAGTCCATTATGAAAGGCAAACTTCCCTTGGTACCTCATGGCAATGAGAAATTGTGATGGGTCTTATAATATAAAATACCTTATTCCACACAGTGGATACTAACCATACATCCCCTTTGAGCATTAACTGCTTGGGCACTTGCTCAGTAGTTCAATTAATGTTTATTGGTGCCCATAAATTTTTCACCACACCGGCCGGGCGATAGCCCAGCGGTAGGGCGTTTGCCTTTCACGCGGCCGGCCTGTGCTGGCCTGGGTTCGATCCCCAGCATCCCATATGGTCCCCCGCACCGCCAGGAGTAATTCCTGAGTGCAGAGCCAGGGAGAAACCCCTGAGCATTGCCGGGTGTGACCAGCAAAAACCAAAAAAAAAAAATATTCACCACACCATTGGATAAGGTCAGAACTTGTGCCTGCTGGGAAGAGCTAGGAACCCCAGGTGGTGGCAGAGCTGAAAAGAAGCAGTTTCATTGTCTCTGGGGTGGCTGCTCCCTGGGAGTTCCTTCCTCCCTGGCTTCTGACCCCTGCAGGTGTGCTGAGAGGGAGCCCGTTGGCCGCTGAGGAGTTCCTGCTGCCTCAACGGCCATCTACAGCCGTCAGTGCTTGGTCTGCTTCTCAGTGAGGGTGAGCCCAAATTTACCCTGGATTTTTGTTTTTCAGTAGGAAACTTCGTATTTGGAAGCCAAAGGTCATGCAGGTGTTTGACCAGAATGAGCTACCTTTAGAATTATTTATGAAAAAGAACTGGTACCCGACTATGCATTGGGACATTAGGAAATGTTTGTCAAAGCTGATTCTTTTTGATTTGGGCACCTCTAATAGTAACCTTATATGTCACTCTAATTAGTAGTGACAGGCTGTGCCTCACAGGTTCAGTGCCTCGGGAGCCTCTCAGGCCTTGCCCTTACAGGTCTTCATGAGTCATTCTGGTAACAACCTTTATTAAGTACCCTATCCCATGCATGCCCCATGGACTTGCAAATCACCGAAACTCTCCTCCCTTTAGGGTAGGAATTCGAACCCTTGCAGTGAAGAAAGGGAAACTGTTGCCCTTCAAGGTGGCAGACAAGGGGGGCTGGGAAGAAACCTGAGGATCCTGGTGGAGGAAGTTGACACCAGTGATAGGGTCGGTGCTGAAACTCAACTCTAAATAACTTTGTAATGTTCAGTGCTGTAGTAAAAAGAATATTTTTTAAGAAAGGGGAAACTTCCTGAAAAACTGGAGCCAAGGTTAAAAAAAGGTCAAAACAGCCAGCTGTCTAACCCCGTGTTTATGGACCCGGGGTCTTATCTTAATCTGCCAAGAAATCTTTTTAACTAAATGGCCCATCTTCCAAGCATATGGTGTATCGTCATGAGTATATTTCTTTTCTGATATTTTTGAAGGTTAGATGAGTACCAGGACAAAGTACTCCAATACTTGATAGCAGTTCTAAGCCAGCTGTCTCTTCCCAGTACTCCAATACTTTATAGCAATTCTAAGCCAGCTGTCTCTTCCCAGCCTCTCGTTCATAACTTTATGATCAGAGGCAATGTCTGCCCCAAAGACAACTGAAGATAATTGGCAGAAGTCCTGGGACCTGGGTCAGGAAGATATCTGGGGAGCACTATTCCAGCTCACTTCTCTGAGCCCACATTCAAGCAAGGATCAGACTGTAGACCAGAGAAACCCTACGGAAGTGAGTCAGCTTCGAAGGAATATGCCTGATTTTCATCCAAGATGTTAGTGTTAACAGATTGGAAAGAAATAGGAATTGGCAAATGAGAACTCCCTTAGAAGGCCCACCTCATTGACGGGATGAAGTTAGGTTGGTAAGAGTGTGACCAAGTGCTTTTACTCTGCGCTTGGGAGGCGCTTTGGGGGCTCCACTCCCGTAACTGCCAGCTCTCTCCTGTTGCCCCTAGGCTGTTCTTTTCAGGAAGGATCACTTCTTTCATTATTAATAATTTAATTACTATTATGCTTATGATTATTCCCATTTGCAACCCCAGAACCTGTATCTTCATACAACGGGGCTACGTCACAAACGTATTTTGAATGAAATGAAGATTTCAGTAGATGGTGTGTAGAATAAGGCCTGTACATACTGAAGCATTTGAAGAATTCTTTTTGGTCTCAGTTCTTGGAGAAGGCAAATTTTTGTGATAACTATAAAAAAAAGATGTCTTATGAGCTAAAATGTGGAAGTCAGTGACTAAAACTCTCAAACGTGAACCTTGCCTTTTAGAATTTAAACTTTTGGCATATTAGTACACAAGGGAATAGTGCCTGTTTATAAGAGAAGACAAAATCATGCAGTTTGCTGCTACATGGACAGACCTGGAGTATCCTGCTGAGTCCAGTCAGCTTGAGGAGAGGACAGAAGCAGAAGGATCTCTGAAATGCGGATATAAAGGAGCATAGTAGGGAAATAACAAATGGCTAAACAGAACCCAAGGACTAACTGGTCTACAGAGCTGAGTTTGGATGAAGGAGGGGCTCTCTGGTAGAGAGTGTTGTGTTGGAACCCATGCGCATGAAACCCTATCATGAACAGTATTGTATATCACAGTGCCTAAAAATAAAACATTTAAAAGAAAATTTATAACCGTGTATTAACCCCTTTATCTTAATTCCTTATAGTTTACCTATACCCACTAAAATTGTGTTTTGAATTATTTTCTTGTTTCAAAAGTAATTTAATCTATGATTAGGAATACTGTAAAGAGAAGCTTCAAGTATGTACTAAAACATAGGTACTACAATATACTGTATGTAAAGTTTCATTTGTTGTCATGAGTTAATAATTTGTATAGTCCTCTACTTTCGGTATTATATGTGTCCTAAAATGCTTTTAGTTCTTAGCTTTGCCCAGTGTGCAATCGGGAGGAGGTCTTGTTATTTGGGGGGGCATACCTGGCTTCCCCCTCCCCATCTGTTATCAGGACTTACTTCTGGTTCTGCACTCAAGAATCACTCCTGGAAGTAATGAGGGACCAAATGGGATAGCAGGAATTGAACCTGGAATCAGCCTTGAGCAAGGCAGGCACCCTATCCACTGTACTTGTACTCCAGCCCCAATAAAATCTAGTTTTGATATATTTGTTTGAAGTGCTTTATAAAGTCTGGGAAAGACTTCCTGAAAATCTTTGTGTCTGTGTGTGTGTGTGTGTGTTTTCCATCATGTAAACCACAGCTGTCAAAAAAGAGAACTATTTTTAAAAGCATAACTACTTAGGGGTCAGGGGAGGCTCAGGATTAGTCTTATAGGCATGTGGTGTCGGCTTCAGTCCCTTTATGACTGCCCCACCTGCCAGGTACAGTTTTGGATCCACTGCCTTTTTGTGATCCTTTGCACCGTGGCAAAATGGGTACAAGCTCTGCAGCTAAGTGTGCAGATCCAGAGAGATTGTACAGATAGTAGGACACCTGCCTTGCACATTGCCAACCCAGGCTTGATGCCTGGCACCCTTTGTGATCCCCTGACAGCCCAAAGCACAGAGCCAGGAATAAACTCCGAGCCAAACAGTTCTGACTCAAAACAAAACAAAAACCAGAAGCGTGTGGGCACCACAGCCAGGTATGATTGGATTCCTGTCCCTACCCCTGTCATCAGCAACCGAAGGAAAGTGGGAGGAGGGAGCACCGTTTTGTTTATAAAGGTAGACTCAAAAGCAGTGCTCAAGGACCCAGGAACTACTCTCAGCAATACGCAGCCAAGTAGACCTGATGGTTTAATGCTTAGGCCTGCAGGGAACTGGGGCAGGGGGCCAGGACCACGCCACACTTCTGCCCAGGCCTATATGTATCTCACTGATGTTGACTCTAGTGTGGACAAAGAGCATGACTTGAATCTAGGCCTCTGGGGCATCAGACTTATGTTCTTTCTGGGTATCATTTGCTGCCATCTTATTGAAGTGTTCTTGAAAGACTACTTGAATACAGAGGTTTATTGCCAGTCATTTATTTCAGATTTTCCTTATGTACATAGTGTTCAGACTAGCTCAGAAATCAATAAATTATCCTGAACATGCCTAAAGACTGATTAAATCAGGCTTATTTGGGCCACAGAGATAGTGCAGCAGGTAGGCACTTGCCTTTCTTGCAGCAGACTCAAGTTCAGTCCCTGGTACAATATATGGTCCCCTGAATAAGCCAGAAATGAACCCGAAACTCTGACAGCTGTCACCCAGAAGTAAAATTCTACTATTTTTAAACTTAAAAATAGGGACCGGGCGGTAGTCCAGCTGGTAGGGCGTTTGCCTTGCACATGGCCGGCCCGGGTTCAATCCCTGGCATCCCATATGGTCCCCCAAGCACCGCCAGGAGTAATTCCTAAGTGCAGAGCCAGGAGAAACCCCTGAGTATTGCTGGGTGTGACCCAAAGAAGGAAAAAAAATTAAATAAATAAAGCAAAATGGATTGTTGAGCACCTCAGTGATTCTCCTGAATTCTGGTTCAGCGAACAGCAAATGTCTTTGGGGCTTGTGTTATGTACTCCATTCTGAAGTAGTCGTTTTCAGTACATGCCCCGTGGCATGGGTATTGCTGTCAGGACTACGGATGAGGTGCAGATGCTCAGAGAAGTCAGCGAGATGCTAAAGATTATTTTCTCCAGAATCAATTCAATATACTCAAAATAGCATGACAATCATTTAGCCTGGCATTAATATTAAGGTACAACCACATCTAATTTCACTGCCCTATTTCCAGTGAAATAGACAGCTTACATAAAATAAAGATTGAAGACTAACATTACATTTTAATAGCTTTATTGAGATACAATTCATATGGCATATAATCCACCATCCTAAATTATATAGATCAGGACCAAAGAGATGACACCATGGGCTGACACGAGACATTGCACAAAGCTCAAGTTTGACCCCCAGGCACTGCAGGGAGCCTTAAGTCCCATTGGTGTGTCAGTATGTCCCCAACACCAAAATAATAACAAAGCATATGATTCAGTGTTTCATCGTATATTGTTGTCTGGTCAACATTTTTTTTCTGATTTTTTGAAGCTATTAGTTATAGGTTTATTTAGTTTCTACTGGCCATACTTTCACAAAAGAATTCAAATTCAGTTTCTGTTATTTTCTGATTTATCTTTGTTCAACCAAAAGTGCAGTAACTTCCCTCTTTCATTCTAGTATTGAAAACTTTCTCAATTACCAAAAGAAATGGTGATCTGCAGGAATGTTAAGCTGATTTTCATAGGTGCCAGAGGAAAAGTCTTGGAATGTGAAATCCACTTACTTGTAACATAATTCTGTAAGTTCTTTGCCACAGGAATATTATAGAGATTAGCGTAAATAATGTATGCAATTAAGGGAACTAAGGGGTGATTTCCTTGGGTTAAAAATTTAAATCCTACAGCCTGGGAGCAGGCTTAGAGCTCAGGGGTGCATGCCTTCAATACACCAGGACCAGTTTAATCTGGGCCGTGCCATTCTTCTTCCCCATCAGCACAGCTGGGTACCTTTGTGGTCCCAGCACCACTGAACCTGAACAGTATCCCATCGTCCTGCACAGGCTTTGAACTAATCAGCCTTCTTGGCTGGTTATGACTAGAATTAGTCACCAGGTCTCCTAATATTGCTTGAGAGATCTTCCTCAAAACTCCAAATCCTGATTCACTGATATCAGGCTCTAGGATAAGGAATTCAGAATGCTAGGTACAAGTCTGCCTTTTATTTTTCTTTTTTTTTTTATTTTTATTTTGTGGGGGATCACCGGCAGTGCTCAGGGTTACTCCTGAATCTATACTCAGAATTACTCCTGGTGGTGCTCAGGGGGACCATATGGGATGCCAAGGATCGAACCCGGTCAGCTGCATGCAACGTAAACACCCTCCCCACTGTGCAATTGCTCCAGCCCCCAATTCTGCTTTTTCATTGCCTTGATTCTCACATGGGAAGTCATTGGACAATCATAATGTACTTCCTGTACTAGAAATTAGGAATAGGTAATTAATGTACACACACACAAACACATACGCTCACTCAGTACAGTAAAAGCATCTTCTGTTTTCAAAGTTCTACTGCATCTTTAACCCAGTTAACTGTTGAAACCTTCCCTGAGAATTAAGAAGTTTTATACAATTTTTTTAAATTTTTTTATTTATTTATTTTTGCTTTTTTGGGACACACCCGGCAATGCTCAGGGGGTTTCTCTTGGCTCTGCCCTCAGGAATCACTCCTGGCGGTGTTTGGGGAGCCATATGGGATGCCGGAGATCGAACCCGGGCTGGCATGGGCCGACCACATGCAAGGCAAATGCCCTACCTGCTGTACTGTCGCTCTGGCTCCAGTTTTATACAATTTTAGGTGGCTGAATTAGGATCACAGGCACATTCATTCAAACTCTAACCCTAACCGTAACATTCCAGTTCAATACAATTTTGTGACTCAGAGGAAAAAGCAAGTTCCTTGCCAGGTGATCTAGGCACTTTCTGAAGACTGGACTTCAGTGCTTTCGTTTCAATCTATTGACTTAACATTATGTGAAATCTGTTCAGGAACATATAGGTTAGTGATGGGATAATAGGAGAGAAATTTGTCGGGCCAGAGAGATGGTACTGGTAAAGCACTGCCTTGTATACATACAGCTGACCTTGGTTCAATCCCGGCACTGCAGATGGTCCGAACAAAGCCAGGCCAGGAATGATGACGGAGCCAGGAATAAACCCTGAGCACAAGTGGATATGGCCACCACAAAAGAATTATTTGTGATTTCTGTTATACATAATATTTTTCTCACTTCTCTTACCATTTCTTCTGTCCCCTTCCTGTTTCAGTGTAGAAACCCTCCCAGTTATTAAGTGTAGACATGGCCTTCCCTACCCCTTACCTTGCCTGTACTTTGCTTTGGCCAGCTCAGAGAAAATTTCTTAGCAAGTTAAAATAGTACACTTATTGCTTATCACCTATTACTCCGGGAGCTCTTGAGGACCATGACTAGGTGACAGCTTTTCTGTATTTCCTTCCAGGGCGCCTGATCCATGGATTTCTTGAATTCAAATGCAAGTCCTGAGAGCTTGCCTTAGAGAAGGTGGTGGTTATATAATTTCATTACACTGTCTCCTTAGAATCAAGGACAGTGGTGACAAGTCTGTCCTTCAACAGTCACTTCTCAGCCAATAGTGCTGAGGACTGTGTGGCAGAGAGAGAGAGAGAGAGAGAGAGAGAGAGAGAGAGAGAGAGAGAGAGAGAGAGAGAGAGAGAGAAAGAATGGGAAAGGAAAAATTCCCTTGGTCTCTACCTTCATTGCCTCTGAAAAGGCTGGGTGAGGTTTTTGTGCCTCGGACTTCCTAGTGCTGTTGGGCAACAGTAACACCCACTCATTAGCTGAGTGTGAGAAGTAGTTGATAACTTCTCTAGAACTTGAAGTTTATAAAAGTAGTTTGTAATACCAAAAAGCACTGTGTGCATGAGAATTAGAGGGATCCTGTCACACCTGCTTTGGCCGTAGATAATTTTTTTTTCTTCTTTTGTGTTCCTGGGATTGTTAGTTTGGTTTTGTTTGCTTGGCTTGTTTTAGGGCAACACCCAGCAGTGTTCGGCTCTTCCTCCTGGCTCTTACTCAGGAATCCGCCCCTGGCAGGTTCAGGGGACAACTATATGTGATGCCAAGGATCTGACCCAGATCGGCCATGCTCAGTGCAAGCACTTTTCCTACGGTGCCCACTTCTGCCCCTGGGTTTCTGTTTTTTTCAGCACCTGGGATCCAACCCGGGGTCTGTCACATTTGAGACATGTGCTCGACCATGGAGCCACAGCCTCACCCACCCTGAGATGAGATTCTTTTTTTCTCTTTTTTATTTATTTATTTTTTTTTGCAAATATCAACAAAGCTTTATTTCTAATTTTTCTCAATATTTTGAAGTTTTTCAAATAAACAGCTTGTACAAGTGAAGCAGAACGCAAATATAATTTTTTGTTGTTGTTGGTTTTTCTTTTGCATCCTACTCAACTGTGATCAGTGTTTATTCTTTTTTTTCTTTTTTTTTTTAATTTAATTTTATTATTTTCCCCATAAATATTATTACACCATTTTAGACATACAATTGAAAGATGCTCATGTAGAGTTTTGGTTCTACAGTGTTCCAACACCCATCCCTCCACCCAAACCCATCTGCCATCACCAATGTCCCCACCTCCCTCCCCCTCCCGCACCTCAACTACTTGGCGGATTCTGTATGTCATTTCTTTTTTTTTTTGCTTTTTGGGTCACACCCTGCAATGCTCAGGGGTTACTCCTGGCTCTGTGCTCAGTAATTACTCCTGGCGGTGCTCAGGGAACCATATGGGATGCGGGGATCGAACCCGGGCCAGCATAGGCCGGCCCTGCAAGGCAAACGCCCAAACGCCCTACCCTCTGGGCTATCTCTCGGCCCCACATTTCTTTCCCTCTTTATATCTCCTTCCCACCAAACTTTCCTGCTCTTCGTGGAATGCAGTGCATTAAAAGACATTACTGTTTCACTATTTTAGTGGACCATGCGGCGTCAAGCGGCCGAGCAACCTGGGCTCGAACTGGTTTTGCTCTGTTAATCTGGTCATGAGGCAGTTCCCAGCGTCCGGACAGCGAAAATGGTGGCTAGTGTGATGGGCGAGTCTCATCCGGCTGCTTCCGGGACCCCCAGAGGCGACGGGCCCACTCCCAAAACCCATCTGCCCTCCTCGGGGCTCCATAGTCAGCTGGGCCCGCACGAGCTGAGTTCCAGCCTCCCCAGCCACTTGTGAGACTCTGCATGCTGACCCCGGGCAGCTCCTGGGGGGGCCACCAGGCTCAACAAAATGGAGGGGGAAAGGGGCGACCCCAAACTCCATCTGACGAATTCCCAGTGATTCCCGCTTCTGGGAGCCGCCTACCTGGGCTCAAACTGGTTTTGCTCTGTTAATCTGGTCGTGAGGCAGTTTCCCAGCGTCCGGACAGCGAAAATGGTGGCAAGTGTGATGGGCGAGTCTCATCCAGCTGCTTCGGGACCCCCAGAGGCGACGGGCCAACACCCAAAACCCATCTGCCCTCCTCCAGGGCTCCATAGTCAGCTGGGCCGGCGCAAGCCGTAGTTCCAGCCTCCCCAGCCGCTTTGTGGGACTCTCCTGAGATGAGATTCTAAGTCTCGGCCCCACGAGTAATTGTTTGACTTCTACATCTTAATTCTGTTGTCTTCATTGCCTGACCTGTTGAAGGAAAATAATACTTGTCTCTAAAGAGTGTTCTGGCTGTTTGATGGCAAGCTTCTACTTGCATTCCGTCTGTATAGATTCTACTGCTAGAAGGCAGACTTTTTCTTGCACATGATATAGTCATATTGCTGCACCCTGTTGTCTGTGGCAGATTGAGTCCTTTGAACTCCAGGGAGGGGCAGCTGCCTGAGGAAAGCCATAGCTTTCTGTGGCCTCTGACCCGAGCCAATCAAGGTGTGCCTTGCGGTGAGGGTGTGATGCAGAGCTTTACCCCAGCATCCCAGCACATTGCTCAGGCAGCAGCTGATGCTGCAGTTTGCGTTTCCTTCTGAAACTTTGTGCTGATGGTAAGGCATTCATCCCAACAAAAGTATATAACCTGCATTTCAGCTGAACATATCTATGTTTCCAGAACTTTCGTTTCCTCTCCTTTTCCCTCCCCAACCCTCCACTGCCAGGTATTGAAACCAAGACCTCACCAATGTGAGACTTGTATTTGATTGTCCACTGAGTCACATCCGGCTTCAGATCCTTCAGTCTTATTGCTGCAAAATGCTTGATTTTTGTGGGCATATAATAGTCATATTTTCCTCTCACCACTGATGGCGTGTTTATCATTTTCAGTTGAAGGCATATAGTAGTGCCAATGTGTGTGTGTGTGTTTTGTGTGTGTGTGTTTTAGTCTTCGTTGAGTTAAAATTGGAGGTAGTGCCAAAGCAATAGTACAAGCAGGTAGGGCATCTTGCATATAACCGACCTGGGTTCGATCCCGGCATCCCATATGGTCCCCAAGCACCTCCAGGAGTAACTCCTGGGTGCAGAGTCAGGAGTAATGCCTGAGCATGGCTGGGTGTGACCCCCAAATAAATAAAATTGAAGTAATGTGGTTTACAGTATTGTTAATGGTGGCTTCATGTGTATCTAACCCCAGCACCATGGATCCTGAGTTTCCTCCTCTCTCTACCAAAGATGTATGTATTCAGTTTATACCTGTCATTTTCAGTAAATTTTTTCTTGGAAGTGTGCACTTTACAATCGAATTAGTGATTTATTGGACTGAGAGATAGTATAGCAGGCAGGGCACTTGCCTTAAATGCATCCAACCAAGGTTTTGTTCCCCATATAGTATCCTAAACCCACCGGTAGTGGTCCCTGAGCACTCCTGGGTGTGACCAAAAAAAAAAAAAGTTTGTGGATTGTTGACTGCAGACTTTTAGCAGAAACTACTCAAAAGTTCCCCAGCATGATTCTACCTTTTCCTACTGCATTTCAACTTCTATGTTAAAGATTTCTTCTTCCTCTTCATGAACAGCACTTGGTATTAGCTGTCTTTTCCATTTCAGGAATTCTGGTAGAGTTTATGATACTCTGTAGCATTTGGAAAATCGAACTCTTTTCTCAGCCCACAGTCCATCAAATTCTAAACTTCTAAATACTCGTTTTCGAAACTACAGGGGCCAAGGGAAGGCTGCATCTGAAGGAAAACCCTAGTCCAGCCTGTGCTATATGGTAAGAGGACAAGTGGCCGCTGCCATTACTAAAATCATCAACATGATCATTAGCATTAAATGCTTCTTTTTTCCCTTAGACGTATCAACAGTGGAGAGGGAAATGGAGTGTCAGACCACCAGGCGCTCAAGATGTAGAAAGAGACAGTTGGAGCAGACTTTTGTTAGACGGTCTGATTGGAGTTGCCCAAAAGAGGTAGTGCTTGATCTGGGACTTGAAAAATAAGAGTTTGATAGACAGGAAGGAAGAAAAGAATTAGTAGAAGCAGACACTTGGTTGGGATGGGCCAACTAGACATGCTGCCAGTGAGCCCTACCCACTTACTCCAAGGCTGGACAGCCAGTATGGTCCCAGCTGTTCAGGAGAGGAGACCGAGCTAGTGACAGTTCAGAGTTGGTGTGAAATGCTGCTGTGCCCCCCCCCTCTCTTTCTCTCTCTCTCTTTCTCTCCCTCCCTCTCTCCTTCCCTCCCTCCCCCTCCCTCCCTCTTATCATCTTCCTTTCCTCTCCCTTCTCTTTTTATTCTCTTCTGGGAAAGTGACTCACCTCCCTTTCATGTTCCTGGTTCAAGTGCTGTCTTGAGTAGAAATACACACAGCTATGAAGTATCACAAGGATCCCACACTTTTTTGTTCTGTGTTCCTCTAGCTGTTTACTTTTCTGCCAAAGACCAGCCTAGGGCTTTTATTCTTGTGTGGGTCCAGGTGACTTTGTGGATGGCAGTTAGCGTTTATTGAATGTTCTTTGGCTCAGTACTATGTGTAGGCACCTAAATGTTACGGAATTTTTGATGGTTATGAAGAGCTCATTCACTTTTGCATTTTGTGCACACCTCCTATATGATATATATTGACACTGTAGAAGAAAGATGAGTTGGTCTCTGTCCGGTGAACAGTTTTATCAAGTGTGATAAGGGTTGTGATGGTCAGAGTGCAGAGTCCTGCTGAAGAAGCACCTCCCGAGACTAAGGGTTAGGGAAAGCGTCTGAAAAGAATCGCAGGAAATGGATAGCTTTGTGAAAGGACCTGGGGAGAAAACAGTCTGTGGAACAGATGATGTGAAAGGGAACTGAATGCGAGAGAGAACAACTGCTTGGAAAGCTGGGAGCAGTTAGCAATCAGGCGAACAGAAAGGCCAGAGAAGAGTTTTAGCAAATTCCCAGCAGCAGACTGGAAGAAGGAATGAAAGAGGTCGGACTGGTCGCCAGAAAACTGGTTCTCATAATCAAGGCTTACATGCCAAGTAATTGACATTCTCAGTATAATGACTCAAAATCAATTTCTCCTCCAGTCCTCCAAACCAAACATCCTTCTCTAGAGCCCAAAGCAGCTATTTGAAGAGTAACGAAATATCCTTTTTGAAAGAAGTCTATGTGCAAACAAACAAAAAGCTATTTTTTTCCATTGCCCATACTAATGCCCTTTAATCATGGTCCCTAGGTGTGGTAATACACGGGTGACCACCAGGAATAAACGTGTGTGAGGCATGTCCACTAACTCTGTACACAGAGTAATAGTTTGTGACCTGTGGACTCAGTACTTGTTTTTGAGTGTTCTAGATAGATTGGTGAGCTCACATGACATGAGGATGAACTGTTTCTGGTTTAGTTTGGCCCATTATGCTTCCAATAGCCTTGCTCCTGCTCACGTTTCCAGCCACTCACAAAAGCAAAACACACAAGTTACAGGCGCTCAGGATTAAAGAGGTTCTTGTGGATATGCTATCTCTGACAGAGGTACAAATATTTCTTTTTCTGTCTACCCCAGCCCCACACTGCCACTTTGTTGGTCATTTTTATTTATTTATTTTTAATATAAAGATGGATACAAGGCATTTAAGCCTCTAAGTCTGGGGGATGTGATTGTCTAGCAGAGTTCCACAAAACATAAGTACAAGTCTGTCACTTATGTGTGTTTGATTTCTTGGGTTTGTGTTTGTCTGATTACAGAAATGAAAGTTCACTTAAGAAAAAAATATGGGAGCTGGGGAGATAGCTCCAGAGACTAGAGCACAAACCATGCAAGCACGAGGCCCAGGGTTTGGTCCTTGGCATTGCCTGGTTCCTGACCACCATAGGTATGGCTCAGGCTTCAAATACTGATAAATAAGTAGCTACAGATGTTATCTCAATGAATTTGAACACATGCTTTGCATTTGGGTATGGTGCAGAAAAAAAATTATGTCTCAGGTTCTAGATATTTTACTTACTATTTTACTAACTTTTAAAGAAAATTAGTTTATGCATGATTATTAAATATGTAATATACTAAAACTAGATAATGCAGAATAATAGTTTCTCAAAAATTTGAAACTTCCAATTAAAAAAGCATTTTGCTCCCACTTCCCTTCACCATGATTGCCTAAACCCTGTACCATCACTCACCACTGCACTTGACATGTTTGTCTTGGTTCCTTCCAGAGTAATTGTCCTTGTACTGTTACTGTTCATATAAACTGGCTTCAGAACTGTAAAGTCATCTGCTCTTGGCGAATGGTGACCATCATGTGCTTAGTGGTAAAAGGATTCCCTTTACCACTACTGGGTTCTCCCCTTTGTGGGTAGAAATCAAAGTTCTTACTCTTCTTGCTTTTATTCAGCAGCAGTATCACTGATCATATCAACCTACTCTCCATTCTCATTTCCTGTGCTTCCCGTAAGTGCCAAATCAGGGACTAGAGTTTCCGTTATATGTCAGATAATCCCAGAGACTATAGGTCCCCAGTTTCCTGCTGTTCTGCTTCCCATGGTTTCTGTTACCTGTGTTCCACCATGCTCAGAAATGGTTCATACAGGAAGGTATTTGAAATCAAGGGAGATCACAGTCACCTGATTTATAGTAGTGTGTTTGCAGTTGTTCTTGACTGGGACAATGACTTAATATTATTGTTAAGCTTTTAATATACCTAATATCATAGGTATGTATAGATAGAGAAAAAATAATACAGTGCTTGTCAGTATACCTCAATCTAGTCATCCAGTAGTGATCATGCGATTTATTCCCCCATGGTTAAAGGTAAAATTACTATTTATACACCACTCAAGATTTCTCTTAAATTCTAGACCCTTCTTTTTAAAAAAAATTATTATACCACCATGAGCTATACAATTACAAAGATTTTCGTAATTTGGTCTCTGTCATAGTGTTCCAGCACCCATCCCTCCATCAGTGCCCCATTCCCACCCACCAATGTCCCCACAGTCCCTCCCATCCACCCCAGCCTGCTCCTCTGGCTCTCTCTCTCTCTCTCTCTCTCTCTCTCTCTCTCTCTCTCTCTTTCTCTCTCTTTCTCTGTTTCTGTCTCTGTGTTTCTCTTTCTTCTCTTGTACATGGTTTATGTGGTTTATGATGTAAGTCTCTGTGTATATTCCATGGTGAATTCTAGTCTGACACTACAATTCCCCATTCCCCATCAGCCTCCCCAGTTTGTTAAACCTACAATGATTATTACCGTGTATAAATGTGTAAGATCCTGGGAAGGACATGGTCCTAAACTTCATTATTATTGGCCGTGCTGGCACAGCTGTGGGTCTGGTCTGTCTCTTGTCCAGCTTTGCTGGTTGTGGTGACTGCAGGCCCATAGCCACGCCTGCTGGGACATGAAAGTGGGGGGGTATGGGGGAGGAGCCCCGATCCTCACTCCAAGTCCACTGGTGCAGCCACCTCCCCACATGTCTGCTGACCCTAGGAGTTATGTTGGACTCGGCCAGGGGCCAAGCCTTTACCACCCTCCATTGCTCTATGGGCTAGTTCTCGTGGGTCGAGGGCACAGCTGTTAGACCCTTCATTTTTTGGGGGGGTGGGGGTTACATCCAGCGATGCTCAGGGGATTACTCTTGGCTCTGCACTCAGCAATATCTTGGCAGTGCAGGGGGCCATATGGGATGCCAGGGATCAGATCTGGGTGGCTGTGTACAAGGCAACACCCTACCTGCTATACTCTCATTCCTGCCCCTAGACCCTTCATTTTTAACTGACTAGGAAACATTTCCACCAGAGTGAACTGAGGTAACAAGTATTCATTATTAGAGGATATGCTAATTTATGCTTTCCAACAACCCTTAAGAATTGTAATCTTTATTATGCAGGTAGGAAGCATAGGACATTGAGAATTATACCTTTATTAAGTGGTAAGATTAAAACTGATACAAAGGAATTTGTGTCATAGTTTATTATAAACACAGAATTTCCCATTTTGGCTTATACAATATAAAAGGACTTCTTTTCCCCAAATCTCAGTCTGCACCTTGAGTAAGTTCAGACAACAGCAATTGCCATTCCTGCTTTCATATGTTCCTATAAGTTTGGTAAGTTATGAGTCTTTCGATTCTTTTTATTGTACCACCTTTGGATATACAATTATAAGATGTCATTGAGTTTTGGTTCTACAGTGTTCCCTCCACCCGTGCCCATCTCCCATCACCAATGTCCCCACCTCCTTCCCTCCCTCCCCAGCCTGCCTCCATGGTGGATTCTGTATCTCCTTTCTCTCTTTCTCTCCTCACTTCCCTTTCTTACATTGTGGATTGTAGTATATTCTAGGACATGATTGGTTCCACTAGTTTGATGTACCATGCAGCAGCTGCTGGATGGCAGCTCTCCCATTGTGTCTGAGTCTGCATGATATGGCAGGTCGCCTCTGGGGCAGTTCATGGGCAGGGCCACTGGATCTCCGGGATGAATCTGAGAAGAGAAGGAGGTGGCCCCAGCTCCATCTCACGAATGCCTGGTGACTTCCACCTCCGAGGACCACCTACCTGGGCTTGAGATCAGCATCTCTTGGGCAGGCTCTGATGTGCTGTGGCATCCGGACAGCAAAATGGTGGTTATTGTGATGGGCGAAGTCTCATCCGGCTGCTTCCGGAAGTCTCCACAGAGGTGATGGGCCCACTCCCAAAACCCATCTTTCTGCCCGGGAGCCTCGTGGTCAGCTGAGCTAGGGGAGAGCCAGATGGCAGCTCTCCCTGAGTCAGAGTCTCTGCATGATATCGATTATTTTTTAAATAGTCCTCAAATCTTTTCTCCTTTCTGCTTTAATCACTGTAGACCTTGTACAAACTTAACAACTTCTTAACTCCCTGCCCTTTTTTTGCCTCTTCTCTTGGACTGTGGGTCAGATTGTCATTTTTCTGACATATATTCCTTTTCATTTATTTCCTAGGAATGTTTACCCTTGCGGAAGTTGCTTCACTCAATGACATTCAGCCAACTTACCGAATCCTGAAACCATGGTGGGACGTGTTTATGGATTATCTGGCTGTCGTTATGTTGATGGTAGCCATCTTTGCAGGAACCATGCAACTTACCAAAGATCAGGTGGTCTGCTTGCCAGTATTGCCATCTCCTGTAAATTCAAAGGCACACACAGCACCAGGAAATGCCGACGTTACCACGGCCATCCCGAAAATGGAAGCAGCCACTGACCAAGACCAAGAGGGCCGGACGACAGGTGACATTTCCTTTGTTACATCTGCCGTGACACCTGACATACCTCTCAGAGCCACATATCCTCACACAGATTCCACGGTTCCAAGTCAGGAGACCAGGAAAGAGAAGAGAGACCCCACAGGACGGAAAACAAACCTGGATTTTCAGCAATACGTATTTATTAATCAGATGTGTTACCATCTGGCCCTTCCATGGTATTCTAAGTACTTTCCATACCTTGCTCTTATACATACTATTATTCTCATGGTCAGCAGCAACTTTTGGTTCAAATATCCAAAAACATGCTCAAAAGTAGAACATTTTGTTTCTATCCTGGGAAAGTGCTTTGAGTCTCCTTGGACTACTAAAGCATTGTCTGAGACAGCATGTGAAGACTCAGAGGAAAACAAGCAGAGAATAACTGGTGCCCAGACTTTACCAAAGCATGTGTCTACCAGCAGTGATGAAGGGAGCCCCAGTGCCAGTACCCCGATGATCAACAAAACCGGCTTCAAATTCTCAGCAGAGAAGCCTGTGATCGAAGTCCCCAGCATGACCATCCTGGATAAGAAAGACGGGGAGCAGGCCAAAGCACTCTTTGAGAAAGTGAGAAAGTTCCGTGCTCACGTGGAAGATAGTGACTTAATCTATAAACTCTATGTGGTCCAGACCGTCGTCAAGACGGCCAAGTTCATTTTCATTCTCTGCTATACTGCAAACTTCGGCAACGCCATCAGCTTCGAACACGTCTGCCAGCCCAAAGTAGAGCACCTGACCGGTTACGAGGTGTTTGAGTGCACCCACAACATGGCGTACATGCTGAAAAAGCTTCTCATCAGTTACATATCCATTATTTGTGTTTATGGTTTCATCTGCCTCTACACTCTCTTCTGGTTATTCAGGATCCCGTTGAAAGAATATTCTTTTGAGAAAGTCAGGGAAGAGAGCAGTTTCAGTGACATCCCAGATGTCAAAAACGATTTTGCGTTCCTCCTCCACATGGTTGACCAATACGACCAGCTCTATTCCAAGCGTTTTGGGGTGTTTTTGTCGGAAGTCAGTGAGAATAAACTTAGGGAAATCAGTCTGAACCACGAGTGGACTTTTGAAAAGCTCCGGCAGCACGTGTCACGCAACGCTCAGGACAAGCAGGAGTTACATCTCTTCATGCTGTCCGGCGTGCCCGACGCTGTCTTTGACCTCACAGACCTGGACGTGCTCAAGCTGGAACTGATTCCAGAAGCGAAAATCCCCGCCAAGATCTCTCAGATGACGAATCTCCAAGAGCTTCACCTCTGCCACTGCCCTGCAAAAGTGGAACAGACTGCTTTTAGCTTTCTCCGGGATCACTTGAGATGCCTTCATGTGAAGTTCACTGATGTGGCTGAAATCCCCGCCTGGGTGTACTTGCTCAAGAACCTCCGAGAGTTGTACTTGATAGGCAATTTGAACTCTGAAAATAATAAGATGATAGGACTTGAATCTCTTCGAGAGCTGCGGCACCTTAAGATTCTCCACGTGAAGAGCAATTTGACCAAAGTCCCTCCAACATTACCGATGTGGCCCCACATCTGACGAAGTTAGTCATTCATAATGACGGCACGAAACTCTTGGTACTGGAACAGCCTTAAGAAAATGATGAATGTCGCTGAGCTCGAGCTTCAAAACTGTGAGCTCGAGAGGATTCCACACGCTATTTTCAGTCTCTCCAACCTGCAGGAACTGGATTTAAAATCCAACAACATCCGCACAATCGAGGAAATCATCAGCTTCCAGCATTTAAAACGACTCACTTGTTTAAAATTATGGCATAATAAAATCGTTACCATTCCTCCCTCCATCACCCACGTAAAAAACCTGGAGTCACTTTATTTCTCTAACAACAAGCTCGAATCCTTACCAGTGGCAGTGTTTAGTTTACAGAAACTCAGATGCTTAGATGTAAGCTACAACAACATTTCAATGATTCCCATAGAAATAGGATTACTTCAGAACCTGCAGCATTTGCATATCACGGGAACAAAGTGGACCTTCTGCCCAAACAATTGTTTAAATGTGTTAAATTGAGGACTTTGAATCTGGGGCAGAACTGCATCACCTCCCTCCCGGACAGAATTAGCCAGCTCTCCCAGCTCACGCAGCTGGAGCTGAAGGGCAACTGCTTAGACCGCCTGCCAGCCCAGCTGGGCCAGTGTCGCCTGCTCAAGAAAAGCGGGCTTGTTGTGGAAGATCACCTTTTTGACACCCTGCCACTCGAAGTCAAAGAAGCATTGAATCAAGACATAAATGTTCCCTTTGCAAATGGGATTTAAACTGAGCTAATACGTGCACGTTAGTGTGCCGGAGCAACTTCCTAGATTGCAGATGCTCACGTACAAGTTATTGCAAGATAATGCATTTTAGAGTAGACACATCTTTAAAAATAAAACACAGAGAGGTCTCATAGACGGCTGATAGAAGACGTAACTGAATGTTCAATGTCTGTAGTGTTTTAAGTCATTCATTCCCAGATATTGGTTCTTTTTTTCTTTTGGGAAAGGAAAGGAAAATTATAATCACTAATCTTAGTTTCTTTTTAAATTGTTTGTAACTTGGATGCTGCCGCTACTGAATGTTTACAAATTGCTTGCCTGCTAAAGTTAAATGATTAAATTGACATTTTCTTACTATACCACCTTTCATGAGGTGTCTTGATTTGCTTTGCTTAGTTGTTGCAAAATTTCAACTCAAATCACTGAAGACACAGAAGACCCAAATTTGTGAATTTAGATTTGCTGAAGTATCGATTTCGTTCCTCTTTTTTATGTTATGCACCTCAAATAGTGCTTATAACATTTGACTGGTGCTATTGCTTCTGAGAATCCCCTTTCAAGGATTTAAGCTCTTAAAAGATGTTTGCAGTTAAGGTGTTTAGCTTATTGGGTGTGGTGTGATTTGTCTAACAGTAAATAAGGGGGAAAAATAACAGTCCCCTTAATGATAACATTGTTCCATAACCTACAGTTCTGCTATATGGTTCATTTTTATTCTAATTACATAGGATTACCAATAAATAGATACAATGTTTTTTAAAAAATAAAATTTTTTATTATAACCAATATAACACTTAATTGTTTAATGATTAATAACCTTCTGATATCACCTTTTGGAGGAAAGCGCAGAAGCAAAGCAAGTATCATTTAATTCTTGCCAGTCCACTGCTGGGGGTTGTTGTGATAGTAAATAGGACTTGTACATTGAGAGTTGGCAAAGCTCATTTTCCACAATCATTTTAGTGACGCATTATATTTCCAGTGTTTGCAGTTAGGAGTAGTTATATCCAAGCAACTACTGGCAGAATATATTTTCTAGGTGGTGGGTTCCTTCTTTAACTTACAAATGTCTCAGTCCACCTCAGAAAAATTCCCTTCACCTCTTTAGGTATTAGCAAGTAAGTTTTTCTTAGGCCTCTCTCCTAGTGTGTTGCTGGATTGATTGTCTCCGAGAAGAGAGCTATGTAGTAGTTTGGGTGACAAAGTGTATCTCTTTACAAAACAAGGTAAACTCAGTGAAACACAAGACATTCTATTTTCACAGCATAAAGTATAACTTAAAGGATTATGTAGAGAATGGATTCATCCTTGCTTTTGCTACCCCACACCTGAATTGGGTGGGAGTGGCAGATAACTGGTCCATTGCAAGTGTTGCCTCCTGTAGAGTTCATATTACTGACATCTTGTGTCACCAATAGAAAAGACTGCAAACACCAACCACTAGAGCTGAATTAGGAAATCATCCTTGTTCCAGCAGCCGCCTAGCTTTGGGGCTGGGGAGTTGGTTCAGAGGATTGGAGCTCAAGGCTTTGCATGCCGGAGCCCCACTTCCTGGGCACTGCAAGGAATGAGCCCTCCACCAAGCATCTCCAGGTTGTAACCCCACAAAAATGAAAGGGCTAGCTTTAAAAATCCCAAATTTAGAAAATCAGAGGAATGACAGGAAACTGTAAACAAATTCCGACCTTGTCCAACATCTCTCTCAGCCTGCATCAATGTGTTCACTCATTGATTTTGTGCCTACTTTGTCTTCACCCAGTTCCACGAACTGGGGACTTGCTGCTAAAATATGCCATTGTCACTGACTACATGGAACTTTATAGCAGGGTAGAAGAGAGAAATACTGATTGTGTAAGTGATGCGGGTGGAAATATACAGTCTGTGATTCTGGAATGGTGCAGACTTAAAACAGTTTCAGAGAAGCTTTATACTTCTGAGTGCTACATGTTAACACTCCTGCACTTCTCCCTCCCTCAGGTCACAGGGCACAAACGGCGTATTCTCCTGGGTGGGTGGGACATCACCATCAGAAATTGTCCGTGTTTTCAGGGTGCTTTGCCATCTTCCTGGTGACATGAACAGGTCTCAGGACCCTCGATCTGTGGATTGTGAAATGTGCCTTCACTTCTGAAAGCAAGTGGTGTGTGTGTGTGTGTGTGTGTGTGTGTGTGTGTGTGTGTGTGTGTTTGGGTATTTTTGGCTTTTGGGTCACATCCAGCAAAGCTCAGGGGTTACTCCTAGCTCTGCACTCAGAAATTACTCCTGGCGGTGCTTAGGGAACCATATGGGGTGCCGGGGATCAAACCCGGGTGAGAATGACCCAGCTTTGCAAGGCAAGGCAAACACCCTCCCCACTGTGTTATTGCTCCAGCCCCAAGTGTGTTGTTTTTGAAGGGAACAGAGCAGGCCACCAGTTGCTGACCTTGCTTTTCAGAAACTTGCTGAAGGTGGAACCTGTGGAACTCTCCCAAAGCTTGACATCTGGCAACTGCCCAAAGCCACCTGTTTTTTAATCAATACTTGGGATCCAGTCACTTGGAACTGATTGTTATTGCATGCCTTCAAACAATATCAAGGAATACTTTTCCTTTTCAACCGGATTCTGTTGACTTTATCAACCTTCAATGATTCCTTGAACTCTGAAGAGCTCACGGCCAATTGGTTTAAATACTGTGTTCCTTGCCACTGTTTTCAAATAGCCAATTTTAAAAGGGGTTTCCTAAGAAATGCTGATTCATTTAACAGCCTTCAAATAGACTTGGAGTCTCAACAAAACAGCAGACGCAAGAGTTACGGGCCCAAATATACTGTCAAGCCATGTGTCTAAAAATTTATGTTGGCACCACAAGCCCCAGACATGGGGAAAAGCAAGTTGGAAAGCGTGAGTTTTAGCTTCCCAATATTTCCAGCTCGTTCTCTGAAGACCTTTGAGCAACAATCTAAAAGAAAATTATTGTTCCCTTTTTTTTTTTTTTTTTTTTGGTTTGGGGGTCACATCCAGCAGTGCTCAGGACTTATTCCTGACTGCTAAGCAGTCATTCCTGCAGAGTTTGGGTTATCATAATGTGATGCTGGGGGTCAAGTCTGAGTCAGCTATGCAAGGAAGCATCATTACCACAGTACTATCTCTCAAGCCAGGTTTAAAGTATCTTAAAGTGGCAGGAAGAAAATGTTCTTGGGAGTTCCTCAGTTGAATCCCCATACCACAAGGATACCCCCAGCATTTCTAAGTATGGGCCTTGGGCTCTGACAGGGGTGGGTGCTGACATCTATAAAGTAATTTTTTGTTTCTATAAATATTGCATCTGAGCATCCCACAAGGTCCAAGAAGGAGAATCTACTTTACTCTGGACTGTTTGACTTTTTTGGTCCCAGTATTTATCTGGCTCTTGCAGAAAGCTTTGGCTTTATCCAAGGGTTCAGAAGATGAGCTGAAATGATTGCAGGTACCTCATACTTAGTGGAGGAGATTTAGCAATTTGAGAAGAGGTAAAACTGGTTTATTCTATAGAACTCCTGGCCAACAGGTCCTGCTCACTGGATACTTTTCATATACCAAGTGGGGTGGGGGTATCACATTAACATTTCTGCTAGTATTTTCTGACTCTCTGCCCTGGTCTCTAATTCAACCAACAACTAAGCAAGTTGCTGATGGCAGCAAACCCCTAAGTGCCCTTGACTCTGTCGCCCTAGAGTTGTTTCTGTCCACCTTGCTGAGTCAGAGCCAGCCTGCTGTCCGCTTACTGAAATTTCTGGCAGCATTCTTGTCTGTAATTCACTCCAATAAAATGGTCCCTTTATCAACTGAATCCCTAAACAAAGCCTGTGACACACAAAGCCCCTTTCATGAAGAGAAGATGGGGGAGGGCGAGAACAAACCCCTGGAAAACAGTTTGCAAAATGTCCTCTAACTTGTGACTGAAGCACCAAGAAGTGACCCTTTCTGGTCCTGGCCAGCGATGGCTCCCCCAGGGCAAGTGCTGTGGTACATTTTTGGTGTGTGTGGAGTGAGGGGACAGAGGGTCAGAGGGCCACAAGCTCTTCAACTCAGACCTAGTGTTACCTGAGGGCCTGGTTATGGCTAGAATCAGGACTCCTAATTATCCTTTATCCTTCTACCTCTGGAAAATGGTCCCAAAAACCTGCTTTCAGAAGTCTGCAGGATGTTTGACTTCCAGTTAGTCCTGAGACTCGTACCCAAGTAGGCGCCACCCTCCTCCGCTGGGGTACGAGGTGCAGCCCCAAAGATATGTTTCTGCAATCATATCTTTGGGGCCTTTTCTGGCCTCAGGCTCCCTGTTCTGCAGTAAGAGCCTGGATTTGAATCTTGCCTCTGCCTTAGCGAAATGGCTAAGAGCAGCGACTTAGCATCTCAAAGCCTGTTTATTTATCTGTCAGCAGTAATTCTATTGCTAACTCATGCCCTTTTTTGGGGGAGGGGTTGGTTGGGTTTTTTTTTTTTCATTTTGGTTACACCTAGCAAGGCTCAGGGATTACTTCTGGCATTGCACTCAGGAATTACTCTTGGCAGTGCTCAGAGACCATATGGGATGCTGGGGGTCAAACCTGTGTCAGCACATGCAAGGCAAACATCCTACCCTCTGTACTATTAACTCTCCCATGCCATTTTTTTATGAGAATTAATTAAGATGCTGCCTCTGCCTGGCTGGGAGAAGGTGCACAGTAGCACCTAAACTCATTATTTATCCATGGCAGCAGCAACTGCTGTTGATTTAATGTATGCTTTCTCTCTTTTCTTGGTCATGTAATTTTGGTGGGGAACCCAGAATAAAAGGAGAAAATGAAACATTTCCCCACCTTACTAGATTTGACCATGTGACTACAGTTTAGCCAAGAGTGAGAACAGAAATGGAATGTGATCTTCCTCCAAGGAAAGGCTTCTTTCACAATCTTGCTGGTTACTGTGGATTCAGAAGTGTGTTCAGTGCAGAGTACCGGTCAGCACCCAGCCAGAAATGAAGCTGGGCCCCTGACTGTCTCGGGAAACAGGTTACATAAGCGAGGAGGAAGCTATCTTCTTTTGCGTTTCTGTTATATGCAGAAGGTCCAAAAGACCTTAACACTCAAACTGCTGAGGAACATAAAAAACGCAGGTGGTGGGCAGGAAAGAGACCTCAATAGACTGCTCCGCACACTGGAGGCCCAGGTTCCATCTTTAGTACAGAATTCCTCAAACACTTCTTGGTATTCCCTCCAAGCACTGCCAGCTGTGGCACCGCAAACCACAGAATCTCAGCTCCTGTCCTGGAACTGTTGAGTCAAAAGTGCTTCATTTTTGTGAGTTGGGCTTTCAGAAACCCCACCTATGCTCTCAGATAGTCCAGCCAGCACTTCAGTATAAGAGCTGGGAATGTGTTGCTCAAACCCTGAAAGGCTTAGCACTCCACATGCCCCCTAGTGATAGGCATGCCCTCTAGGACTGCACCCAGCAGTGCCCAGGGAACCATGTAGTGCAGGAAATTCAGAAGGGGACCATTGCATGCAAGGCATGTGCTGTCATTCCTATACTCGTGTTCTCCATGTCACTTCCTTTCACAAGCTGATTCCCAATTGACTTACAGGCATGGTCTGACGTCTGTCGGAAATTGGCAAGAATCATCAACAGGAGCTGGGAACAGGCCGCTACTGGTGACCTGTTTCTACTACCCAGGATCCTCTTGCTGGCCTCTAGCTGGAGAATAATGGATTTAGAGCTTTCAACAATTTATGACAACTATATCGCCATGGCAACCACAGGAATGGGGAATGACAGGACACCATTGTCCACTACTTCAAGTGGCTCTCGTGTACATCATTCTCCCAGGAGCATGAGGTTCTGAAGTTCTCATAACAGCCCTAACGAGTACACACATGCTCCAGCTACTGGACATTTGCCATAAGCCCAGGAAATAAAACAATCTCATTCCATTGTTTAACCTTCAGCCTGTTTCTAGGTGAGCTGCTTGGAGCTCAGTCAACCATGGGCTAACTTGTGCACTTTGAGCTTTTTCAGACCGTCCTTGGGAAACTGCCAAATAGCCAAGCATAAATATTGGCTAGGCTATCTTAGGGAAAGACCCACACCAAAAGAATTGCTCAGGTATTAACCCACACTGTGAAGATACTGAAAAAGTTTCAGTTGTCCTCTGAAACCCATGAATACCCACGCCATACACTACTTTGAATTAGAGTACTACCTAGATGAGAATGTCTTCAAAATCATGGGCCAGAGACAGCACAACAGCTAAGGTGTTTACCTTGCATGTGGCTAACTTGTTTGATCCTCAGCTTCTCATATGATCCGGAGTGCAGGACCAGGCACCAAGTCCTGAGTACCACTGGGTATACCCCAACCAAAAAATCATAAAGAAAAAGTCTTCAAAATCCATCTCTAGGATTTTAACCCAAATCTTTCTAGCAATCTGTTAGCTCTTTATTTGGCTTTGGCTATGGTGGGAACAGATGATAACCCTTCATCTTCTTGAAGATGGTGATTAAAGCACACTCATCATTGCCTCTTCCCAGATGTTGAGAAGATAGTGTCAGCATGGTGCCTAAAGCTCCCTAGAGATAATGGTGCATAAGTACGGTTTGCTATTACTTTATCACCCTGGTAGACAGGAAATTCCATTGAAGACAGCATTTTCATCCCTGCCTGAAGTCACTGATGCATAGTCAAGCCTATACCTTCCTCTTCCTGAATCCAAGGAACTGTTCTCCTTTAGAGGATTATGCATTTCAGATTTCCATTTCTGAAGGAGGGCAACAACATTAGGAAGTCAGTTGGATAAATTTAAGCAGTAATGCTGAAAACTTGGACCCATAGATGAGGACTTGATTTGCGCTGATCGTTGTCATAGCTGATCCGTGAGGGGTGGATTATCACCATTCTTTAGATGAAGAAACCGAGGTTAGGAAATTTGCAAAGGGCAACTAAGCCAGCAGGAGGTGAGAGCAGCATTGCTTAATCAGGCACATGGGACCTGAGAGCAGCAAGAAAAAGGCCTTGTTCCCTTCGAGGCAGCGAGCAAACCGGCATTCAGAAAGGCTGCTGGCATTTGTGTGCATGGTGTGAGAGGCAGAGACTAACCTTCCACACTGGAGGTGCCCGTCTCTTTTAGCCACCCTTGCCCCAACTACCTGGCAGGCGTCTGCAGCTCTGTCAGCAATTCAAAAGGATACTTTGAAATCTGTGTTGACATTCAGTTACATAAATCTGCCCCAAGCTAGGATTTTCCTTCATTCCTTAGAATTAGAGAAGTGTTTGATGTGTTTCAGCATCTGTCCTCAGCATTAGGCTAGTTTCCTCTGCTGAGCTGTCTCACAGTGCTAAAAGGGCAAAGCACCCAAGGTAATGGCATGATTTCCCTCCCTAACCTTCAAGGCTGACCGTCTTTACCCCTGGTTATTTGCTCAGAAATGAGAAAACTCTGGCTCGGCTAGTTGATAGAGTCAACGTGGCAGAGAGTGACATTCCCCAGGTCCAGAAAAGGTGGGTGCAGGAAGGTGCTGGAACACGTGTGAGGCCTCCGGGCAGACGTGACTTTCTCTCCAGGACTGAGTTTCACACACAGATTCTCCGGCTGTTACCAACCCAGATGGCCTGCGTCGTCCTGACCTTTATTTTTACTGGATCTTTCTTCTTCTGTTGATGGTCACTATACTCCACCATCTGGGCTAGGACAAGAAGCGGATATTTGTGGTTTGTGTGGAGAAAAGACCCAGCTTTGCAAAGAAGCCGCTTAGAGTGAAGGAAGTTGGAGTGAATAGCACCCCCCCCACCACCACCCTCCCCACCCCCCTCCCCCCCCCCCCCGTTTACCTTTGGATCCTCCTCTCCACAGTTGCAGTTCAAAGTCTTCTGAAGCACTTTTTTTCTGATGGGAGGAAGGGCTTTCTTCCTCACTTATTGTAATTTTTTCTGAACCTTACCTCAGATGAGCTCGGTTTGTGGGGTGAATTTTAACTATATCATGAATTGTTATTTGAAAAACATTGAGGTGTATTTTACAACTTGCATGAAGTTTTATAAAAGGAACGAGTTTTACAAGCTAAGTCCTATGCAATCAGTGTAAACCAAAGGATATTCTCATTCACTGGGACTAAAATTAGAGACAGTAGAGACCAAGAAAGTCTGCCCAGGGAGCAATAATAAGGAACTCAAAGTGGCCTGGAAAGAGGTGGGGATGTTTTAAAATATTGAAAACAGTTATTCTCTTATTTGCAGAATAAAATTAGACCAATGACACATTTTAAGGATGGTCTCAGTTCTTCCACTAGTCAGAGCTAAAGACACAGCAGATGCCATGTTTCCTCAATTGCAGTAAAGTGAGACTCAGTATAGCTACTTTAGGGAAGATTTTTAAGAGCTAATAAGTTAACTCATACTAGTCTCAGTTGCTTAAAGTCTCCTACCTGTGTGATATTAGGTTAATTTTCTTTGCTGTAGGCTTGATTCTCTGTTTAAGTAGACCCTCCAGCAGTCCAACCACCTGCACTTTGTCATTGCAACTGGAAAACTGCAAAGTCTGGTGACCTTAGACTGTTCAAATGACTGCAACTGCCTCCCGGCAAGTTACTTAAGAGGGCTGCACTTTTGCCTTGTCATTTATGAAAGGGATTAAAGGCAATATTTACCTCTTAGCACAGTTATGTACATTCCATGAGTCAACACACAGACAGCAGTTAGGACTAGTTCTTATCGGTAAGTGCTTAATACATTTTACAGGTTTCCAATCATGGTTTTTTAAGTATTTGGGAATTGTGTCTGTCAACCAAAAATAAAAAGCAAGACAGCTATTCAGATGCAATACTGTTCTAAACTAGGGCAGTAGACATTGCTCTAGTAAGCAGGAAATAGGCTTTTTCTTTCAAAGAATGGCAAAGACAAGTTACTGACTTCAGAATGCCCCAGAAGCAATTTTCCATCCATGATCAATTTGTTTATTTTGCTTATCATATCAGAGTACCCGTACTTTAATATTAATCACTTGCTTTGGTTACTTATAACTGTTTCTAAGTAGTTCTCTAAACTTGGGAAGACCCAATAATGGATTTGGCCAAAGACCTAAATACAGATTTCCAAAGAATCACTGCAAGGAATTCTCTCATGGGCTAATTCATTGGGTCCTCAAAAATAACAACTGACATACTGCACAGACAACAAGAACCCAGATTCTTATATGTCCTAAGTTCAAATCCCTGTGTCCTCGGTGATACAGCACTGAAAGAGGTTTCCAGCACCTGGCAGCCAGGTATGTGTAAACATTACAAAGAGGGAGAGAGCAGCCCCCGTGGTCCCAGGAAGCACCACAGCTAAAAGATATACAAACACTCTAGTCAGGAAGTATGGCCCTTGGAGGCACTGTGTGAGCACCACAGCACCCTCTGGCAAGCACCAGAGTCAGAGTCTGTGCCTCATCTAAGAGTTTGACCCCCAATGAGCTGTGTGCGGTCACCTTGAAACTTTCACTAAAACCGAGCACTGAGGCTGAGCGTATTCAACTTTTTTCTAATCTACTGAAAATATAAATGATCTCTGATCTATAGGAGTTAACTATTGCTTCCTCCAATGGAATTCATTTTAGACCTGGAGAACTAGCAGAGGGGTAAGGCACATGCCTGGCATGCAGCTGACCCCAGCTCAGTCCCCAGTACCACAGGGTCCCTTGCCTTGAGCATCACTTGAGCTCTGGAGGTCCGGATGGCCAGTGAGGTGGTCTGGGTGATCCCCAGCATAACAGGGTCTGATCATTACCGCATCCTCAGACCTTTACATTAAAGTTTCCTTCTTCAGGGTAACTGCTGAAACTTGGGAAATCATTTTTAGATTTTATGATTTATAACAATGTTTAGAACAGCATCTGTTGGGTAAAGCAAAGTACTTTAACAGGACCTCCTTTAAAAGTACTGTCTGTCTATGGTTGTGATGTAGGCAGACAGAAAGGAAAGGGACCCCATGTTAATGAAATTCCTAGGAAGTAATAAAATCGAGGGCTGCCAAAAGCCTACCTTTGCAGATTTAGTTTAGGAACCAAGAAAATGCCTAATAAAACTTCACCTGGCTCCAACAGATCAAGAGAAGGCTGGACTCCCTCATCCAGCCTTCTCTGAAGA
Source organism: Cryptotis parvus (assembly GCA_021461705.1). Classification (NCBI taxonomy): domain Eukaryota; kingdom Metazoa; phylum Chordata; class Mammalia; order Eulipotyphla; family Soricidae; genus Cryptotis; species Cryptotis parvus. The sequence continues at coordinate 81,785 of JAJIBD010008609.1, read as the reverse complement.
AAAGCTCCAGCAGGAACAAAAATTAAGAAAAGGAATTTCAAAGAGGACCATCAACCACTCCCACTTCTACCTTCTTGGCAACCATCCTAGCAACGGACTCTAGCAACCTAGCTAGAAGCACCACATAGAGCAGCTTGAGAAAAACCCTATCCAATGCCACCTTGAACAAAGCACACACATATGTTGCCCAGGCCTTGTGCTGCTTGTGTCCACATGGCCAAGCACTTACGGTACCCAAGTACATGTGTCACCAGCATCTCCCCTCTTGAGGTATGTACTGGCTCTATCTCTGCCTTTGGAGAAGCACGTGTTCTCTCCTGAGCATGTTATTCTCTCTTCCTTTCTCTCCCTCCTTCCCTTTCCTCAAAAAGCCTCCAAATAAAATCTGTTTTTATTTCACTGCTGTTTACTCCTGAATTTGTTTTTATTTTTTGGGTCAAACCAGCATTGTTCAGGGTTACTCCTGGCTCTGCACTCAGGAATACTCCTGGCAGTGCTGGAGGACCATATGGGATGCCGGTGATGGAACCCAGGTCGGCCTCATGCAAGGCAAATGCCTTCCCTGCTGTGCTATCGCTCCAGCCCCATACTCCTAAAATTCTTTACTGTGAGAACATGGATCTGTAAGGACTGGGGAAGGCTTAGGACTGTCTTTCTTATCCTGCAAAGAGCAATTTCTTACTCCAGCCTGAGTCCATGGCTCCCCAAGAAATTGGGAGATGTGGATTAACTCCCAAGCAAGAAGGTCAAATGGATGTCAAATGTAGTTTGATGGCTCACGGAAGACTTTATCAGCCCTAGTCTTCCCAGATGGTCCCAGAATAGCAGAGATGGATGAAGAAAATATCACCTTCTCTCTCTTCTCTGGCTCAAGTAAGCCACATAGGGGTCCACTGACTTCAGTTGTATTGATCTTGCCTGTTCATCCACTCTTTACTACTCTTTTCTTTTGGACACACCCAGCTGTGTTCAGGAAGTACTCCTGGCTCTGCACTCAGGGATCATTCCTGCTGGTGCTCAGGGAACCATATATGCTACCAAATGCCAGACAAGCACCCTACTTACTGTACTCTCTCCAGCCCTCTTCACTGCATTTTTAAACTCTGTTAGGATCAATCCACACTTAGGTATAAATGAAGATGGCATACCTAGGACTTATGAGACCTCAACCTACTTAAACGTTTTTCTCAATAACTTGCATTTTAATTTTTAATTTTAATTATTTATAAATCGCACCAAGCAGTGCTCAGGGTGCTCCTAGCCCAGTGCTCAGAGTTTGTTTCTGGTGGTGCTCAGGGGGACCATGTAGTGCCAGGCATTGAACCTGGGTCTCCTACCGCAAAGCATGAGCTCCAGACCTCTGAGCTCTCTCTCCAGCCTGTTACGTTTGAAGAGGGGTTTCCAAGCAGTGCTCAGAGGCTCTGGGGTCCCACTGGAAACTTCTGGCCAATTGGGCTGGTGGTAGAATTCTTCGGTCTTAAAGATGAATTACTGCTCATACTCTGTGGGGCTGGGAACACTTGGGCCACCCCAGCATGCTGAGGGCCTCCAGAATGACCAGGCCTTAAGGTGCTCAGGGCAAGCCAGGGCTGCATCCAGCAGTGCTCAGGAGACCACCTGGTGCCAAGACTCTGATCTCAGTATGCTAACAGTTATACTGTCTCTGCTCCTTGGTTACATGTTTTTAAACTAGGAACAGGGGCTGGAGAGAGAGAACATGGGGGCAGGCACTTGCCTTTCATGTAGTAGACCTGGGTTTACATTGCCAGGAGTAAGCCCTGGGCACGCTGGGTGTAGCCCCAAAAAACAAAATGAAAAACAAAATACCTAGAAATAGACCATGAGGAATGTAGGGCTTAAATGTAGCAGACATTAACTGTTTAACATATCAAATATCAACTATTCACCCCACCCACTCTTTGTTTTAAAGATTTCCTTTAGAAATAAGTTGTACTAACAAAGAACCCTCCTTAAGCATGGGAAGCTTTGACTGCAGAAGAATAATTTAAGGATACTAGTTAGCCTAGTTCATGCTGTTCTTTAAAAAAAATTACCATCTCTGTCCCTTATATGTCAAGCTACATGCTAAGTATTATCCTAAGTCAGAGGTATTCAATTCCCATCAAGGAAGAATTTTTCTGTTTTGTTTTCTGCTCTCACCCCACTCTGCTCTCTGCCCTCATCTCTCCAAAGGCATTATGCTACAAAGGTGTGATTACCAGTGGGAAAAGGGTCAGAGAAACACATGGCAAGGAGCATTTCAGAATCACAGCGTGATGAAACTTGCTCTTCTAATCAGCTGCAATCTCTCCCTTCTATTTCTCTCTCCCTTTCCTCATTTTCCTCTGTAGCCACATGTTGTGCTTGAAGGGTACAACTTGTACTTTTTACAAAACCAACTTTTTTAGGTAATCTTGTAAGTGTTCTGATGCTTTTTATCCCCCACAGCCCCATTGCAAAAGTAACACATGTTCATGGTTAGGTAAAAGTATTACAGAAATGCATGTCCTTTGGAAATACTGCAACTCCACCCCTCAGTGCACTCATTCCTTGAAACTTGAAGTAAAAAGCAGGTCATGAACTGATGGTCTGGTGGACACCCATGTTCTCTCCGATCTGTGTCTGAACTAATGGTCTGGTGGAGACCCGTGTCCACTCAGATCTGTACCTGAACTGATGGTCTGGTGGACACCCGTGTCCTCTCCAATCTGTGCCTGAACTGATGGTCTTGTGGACACCAGTGTCCTCTCCACTCTGTGCCCTCCAGCTCTGCCCTCACTGACTGCTCAGCATCTCACCGCAGCTTCCCTGTGCTGCTTCTGGCACCTGCGCACCAGCTGTCTCTGCTGCTGCTGTGCTCGTCCCCAGATATCTGTATGGCGTTTTAATCGGTTTGCGCTGCCAAATACCTTCCTTTTGTCCCTCTGCCACCCTCCCTTCCAAATACCTTCTACAGGATGGCTTACAACAACCAAACTTACTGTCCCCCCTGTTCTGGAGGATGCACGGGCACCATCAAGATTGTGGCTAGTCCGGTTTCTGGTGAGGACACCCTATCTGGCTTGCAGGCAGCCGCCTTTTTTGCTCTGTCTCTTACATGTCCTTTCCTCTTTTCACCTCAGTTACTTCCTCAGATGCCCTGACTCCAAACACAGCCACACTGCGGGTTGCAACTGAACAGGAATTTGGAGGAGAGAAACATTCAATCCTCAGTCTCCTTCAAGTTCTTGTTTACATACTACTTTCTCATAGAGAATTTCTCTGACCTCCACTTAAAAACATTGATTTATTATTATTATTTCTCCTAATTCAGTGGATTGGTTGGGTTCACTGGGGTCACTCCTGAGCTCAGTCTTCTCACAACTCAGCAAGATCAGGCGGTTTCAGACTGCCTCACCCCGTGGCTAGGGCCTCAGTGCGGGTCATACATTTCTCTCCATGGGAAATTCATTCCTCTCAGTCTAGCCCTGGTTTCCAGACTAGTAGGAATGTTTTGCAGAAAAGAAGAGTGGAATATTCCAGGCTCCTGGGGAGCAAGTGATGATCAGCAGTGTCCATTGTGAGAGATGTGACTCAGGAAAGGGACCTTCATTATGACAATCCACCGCACAATCTATCTAAAATTGCAGTTCCATTCCACTATTTTTTCATTTCTTTGGCTAACACATGAGAAATATTAATATCAAAAGGAAAATAAAACCAGAGCATATTTGACTCTCAAGGACATTCAAATTCTATTTCAGAACCAGAGCGTTAATACAGGGGGTAAGGCATTTGCCTTGCATGTGAGATTGCCAGATTTAATTCCTGGTACCACATATTATCTCCTGAGCACTGCCAGGATCACACCTAATCACAGAACTAGGAATAGCCCTTGAGCATCCCTGGGTGGAAACTTGCAGGTAGGAGAGGTGACTCCGACCAAAAGAAGTGGATCCCCTTAGATGGCTTGTGAAAAATGGTGTACGTGAACTGAATCCTACCAATCTCACCATGTTTCAGGTGACTTGGATGAAGTGAAGAATGAGAAAGATCACTTGATCACTTGAATCCCTTTATTCATCGATTTGCTCGAGCGGGCGCCAGTAACATTTGCATTGAACCCTATCACGTGCCAATGTAGCCCAGTGGCATCTGGTTGATTCAGGAATATGAAGAGCCTCAAACTGTTCCTTCACAGTCTTGACAAGGAAGTCTGACCATCTTGTAGGTGGGCGGCCACAAACCAGATAGGACGATTACACTTGAAGAGATGTGGCCCACTGCCAGCAATTTCTATCTTCATTGTCTACGCACCAACATCCACATACAAGGATGAAATTGAGAAATTCTACATGGGACTGGAGGAGTTCTATAAAAAAGATCACACCTTCTACAAGATCATAGTCGGTGATTTTAATGCCAAGATAGGACCGAGAAGATCGGCTGAAGAACTCCACATAGGAACCCATGGCCTAGAATGGAACGAACAGGGTGAGAGACTATCTGAGTTCATCATGTCCACCAAGACCATTCATGGGAACTCACAGTTCCAGAAGGCTGAAGCGAATCGTTGGACATGGGAATCTCCTGGTGGACAGTTCCACAATGAAATTGACTACATCATCTCCAATAGACGGTTTTGTCTGACCAATGTTGCTGTCGTCCCCAAATTCCAAACAGGATCTGACCACAGTCTCCTTCATGCAAAATTCTACTTCACGCAGCGGGGAGAAAAGGCTGCAAAGTTTAATGAGGAAGATACTTCAAAAAAAAAAAAGAGAGAGGAAAAAAAGCTCCCATCGTTCTGTCAGGTCCTTTTCAACCATCACAAAAAAAAATGCCTGGCATGGGTAAAGTTGACTGCAAGCACCTCTCAGGCACGGATACTGCATCAACCAGCCGCATGAGGCCCCTATCAAGCCACACCTGAAGTCTACTTGGTTGCAGGAGCTGGTCCTCAAAATACAATTTTTCAGTGAGCTGTGGACTTGGAGGCAAGGAATTGTTCTTTCTTTTTGAAAGTCAGTCCTAAACTCTGCCCAGGTTTTCTTCACAGAAAAAAATTTCAGAAAGAGATAAAATAGCAAAGTAAAATAGCTTTAAAGAAATTTGCTTAGAGAGATGTGAGGGGCCAAGAAAGAGAGCATGGGATTCTCTAGAGGGGAGAGCCCAGAATACAGATCTTAGGTTGAGGCAGAGATGAGGCCATTCTCCAGGACAAAAAGGAGCATTCTATCGCTCTGAGGTGGGCTTATATATGGATAGTTTCAATAACTGCCTTGGTCTGCAGCTTTTCACACAATTGGGAGTTGATTGTGCTTTTTCTGAGGGGAAAAGCATTGACTTTCAGACAGTCCATTCTCAAGATCTTTCTTGGCCCTGTGGTCTTGGTACTTCTCCTCCAGGGATCCAGCCATGTTCTGGGACTGGAACTCTGCATCACAAAGGCCTTCCAGGCTCCTCAGATTCTCCCTTTGACTCAAAGGCAAAATTTTATGCCTTTAGACTGATCTAGGTTTCAGACAGTTTTTTCCCACGCACATATTGCCAGGGACCCCTATCACTGCCTGCAACAAACTTACTTCTTTAAGAAAAGAACCTCAAAGATAAGCTGGGAGACTGTGGCAAAAAGCACAGCATTAAAGAAGTCACTTTTAAAAATGGAAAGTTCTTTTTCTTTCTTCCTCATTCCTTCCCTTGACTTGTGGGGTTTCAAATTCCTATTTAATGACATTCTAAGTTAGAATTTGAGATCATTAGTACAATGTCTCCATCACTTGATCACTTGATATCCCGTTATTCGTTGACTTGCTCGAGTGGGCGCCAGTAACATTTCCATTTGACCCTATCATGTGCCAGTGTAGCCCAATGGCATCTGCTTGCTCCAGGAATACGAAAAGCCTCAAACCGTTCATTCAGGGTCTTGACGAAGAAGTCTGACCATCTTGTAGGTGGGTAGCCATGTGATCTTTTGGCGTCCCGTGGGAGCCAGTCGGTAACAGCTCTAGTCCAGTGGTTGTCTCCAAATTGCATTACATGTCCAGCCCATCTGATATTTGACACCTTGGCAAATGAGACAGCGTCCCTCACTTTCTGTCATTGATGGAGGTTGGAACTCCAGATTCCTTCTGTCATTTGAGTGAGGCATGATATTCCAAGCATAGCTCTTTCGATTCCTCTGTGGGAGACCCGAATAGCGTTCTCATCCTGCTTTTTGTAGGGCCCAGGTCTCTGGGAGAACAGTGGAGTCGAAGAGATGTGCCTGGAGCTGGAGTTTCTTTGTCCTTTTAGCTATGTCTTTGATGCTCTTGAAGGTGTTCCATTCCACTCTCTTCCTCCTGCACAGCTAGGTGCTAGGTTGTTCATTATGTTGAGTTCTCGTTTGTTCTGTTGAGAGTGAATGGGGCATCTGGAACTAGCTTGTTTTTCATGAACATTGTTTTGTTGAGATTCAGCTGTAAACCTATCTTTCCACATTCTCGGTCAAAGTCAGCCAGCATTTGTGCTGCTTGGCTAATGTTTGGTGTTATTAGAATGATGTCATCAGCGAAGTGGAGGTGATGTAGTTGCCGACCATCTATCTTCACTCCCATTCCTTCCCATTCTAATTGTCGAATGACCTTCTCAAGGGTGGTGCTGAAGAGTTTCGGTGAGATGGTATCACCTTGCCGAGCCCCTTTTTGACATCAATGATCACTTCCTTGTAGAATGGTGAGATCCTGGTGGTGAATCCATAATACAGCTCACGAAGGACCTTGATGTATTGGGGTTGAACACCCTATTTGGCTAGGGCTTCGATGACCACTTTGGTCTCAACAGAATCAAAGGCTTTCTTTAAGTCAACCAACGTTAGACAGAGCAGCATCTTGAACTCCCTACAAACCTCAATGAGCTTGGGTACCATGTGGATATGGTCGATTGTGCTGAATCCTTTCCAGAAGCCAGCTTGCTCGCATGGTTGTCCTTCATCTTGTCCTTCATCTAATGTTCTGCCAAACCTGTTCAGGATGACTCGAGTGAACAGCTTGTAGATGATGGACAACAGGCAGATGGGACAATAGTTGTCAATGTTGTGGATGTCTCTCTTCTTGAACAGTAGAACTGTCCTGCTGGTTTTCCAATGGGAGGGCACCTTGCTTTCAGACAGGTAGCATGTGAAGAGCCAAACCAGTATATTGATGAGTACTGATGGCAGATTTTTCAGGGTATGACTTTGCCTGGGCTGGGTGCTGTTCACTTCTATACCAAAGAAATGGCATGTCAGATTTCAGAAGGGAGAATGTTGGGAATGACATATCCACCCTGCGAAATTTGGTATGTGGGAAGGTGGACGTGCCTATCAAAGAGATCTGAGTAGAAATCAAGAATAATCTTTCGGGAAGATGTGATAGATCCATCAGGATGTCAGAAGGCAGTCATCTTGGTCTTATAGTTTGCAAAGGACAGGCGGGTGTTGCAAATGCTTTTCCCAGCTTTTGCTGCATCAGCCAGGATTTCTGCTCTTCTCTCTTTGACGTCTTCCTTTATCACTTCTCTGCACTGCTTTGCGAGCTTGGATGTTAGCATATGGTTGCCTGAGGGTCGCGCCTTGCCACATTGGTGAATGAGCTCAAGAATTTTGAAGACAGGCATCCTTTTGTGGATTTCTCTCTCTTGGCGTTTTTTGCACAATCGTGGAGGTGCTGAACCAGTTGGTTGTATTCTTCATCGAGGTTGTTAATGATGGCATCTTCCCATGTTGCCACAATGGTGCCAAAGAGTTCCCAGTTGGTGGTCATTCTGGGAGTTCTCTTCTTAAACTTTGCAGCCTTTTCTCCCTATTGTGTGAAGTAGAATTTTGCATGAAGGAGACGGTGGTCTGATCCTGTTTGGAATTTTGGGATGACAGAGACATCGGTCAGGCAAAACCATCGATTGAATATGATGTGGTGAATTTCATTGTGGAACTGTCCACCAAGAGATTCCCATGTCCAACGTTTCGATTTAGCCTTCTGGAACTGTGAGTTCCCATGAATGGTCTGGGTGGTCATGATGAACTCAGATAATCTCTCACCCCGTTTGTTCCATTCTAGGTCATGAGTCTGATGTGGAGTTCTTCGGCTGACCTTCTCAGTCCTATCTTGTCAGCATACACCTTTAAAATTTAATTTCATTTACTTTCATTTGTATTTCTTTAATATTTTAGGGGGAAATGCTAGGAATTGAATCCAGGGCCTCACACTGGCCAGGCAAGTGCTCTACCGCTGAGTTACATCATGGTCCTCTGCTGTTCATTTACTTTTTTTGTTTTGTGGCCACAGTCAATGATGCTCAGAGTCTGCTCCCAGCTGGGTGTTCAAGAGTCACTCCTGGTGGCTCTCTGTAAACCATATGGTGCTTGGAAAATAATCCAAAAAGAGTCCTGCGTGCAAAGCTTGTGCTCCAGTCCATGGAACAATCTCTCCATTCATTTAAATAAAAAAAATAATCTTCAACTCCAACTAGAATAATAAAACTACATCATTTATGTTCTGTTAAACACACATAGGAGTTTTGTTATATAACAAAAGAAATGCTACACAAAATGAAATAGTGTGTGTAAGTATGTGTGTGTGTGTTGACAAAGAATAAACCCAGAACTCACACATGCAGTGCATGTGGCTGATCCATATTCCTGACCCAGTTTACCTGGCTATTGCATCTATTGATACATACTCGTTCTTTCAGAACTATTTTTAGTTTCTTAGTATATAAGGAGAGACAAAAGGAAAACAAGGTCGGGCACCATCTCTCTTCCTATGTCAGCTTTTCTTCCTATGTCAGCTTTTCCAGCATAAGTGCTTGTCTAATTCAAGATGAATAAGAAACCTTGGGGCTCCTTAATCACTTGCCAAATAACCACATTTACAGTTAGATCACTGTTACTTTCCACATTCAAACCAAGTTCTGCTTGAAACAGAAAACAAGGCTTCTCAGGGTAATAAGTGACAGCCTTTATTAAAGACCCTTTATTAAAGCTGGAACTAACTTTCTTTGTACTTACATTGAGTCCTCCTGAACTCCTAGCCATTATCCAAGAATCATGGCAATTTTGCACTTAGGACACCAAGAAAGCCATATGCAATTGAAGCCATATGCAAATGGAGCAGCAAGGAAGAAAGACACATATACCTATATCCTCTAATCAGTCAAATGCTATACTTCCTTCACTGTGACCTCCAAAAACAATTTTAAAATTGCAGAATGGTGCCAGGGACTAGCTAATGGGCTGGAGTGCATGTTTTGTAAGCACAAGGCACAAGTTCAAATTCCAGCACAAAAGGTTTCCTAAGCAATACCAGCTCACTCCTACCCTCTCCTCAGCCAAGTCCAGACTTCTTCCTTTTCTTCAGTTTTTAAATTGTATTAGGCTACTTCACGCTTTTGCATCAAAACAACTGATTTTACTCATAATTTCAGAAAAATCCAGATAAATAGGAACCAAAACTTGTCCCATTCCACCAATTATTTGACAGATTAAATATGTCAAATAATTAATTATTCATTCAGCTATCAAATATCTATTGACAATGTAACTACAAAAGTAAAATACTAGAAAACAATATTAACAAACTTGCTTTCACAGTTTACTTTCTTTTTTTTTAAGTTTTTGAATTTTTATTTTCTTGTTTTTCTTTTTTTTTGGGGGTACAATAATTCAGAGAGCCTAGTCCTGTCAGAAATTTTTTTTGCTCTTTGATGGACTCTGAAGTTCAATTTCCAAAACATAGATAAATTTTATCTTTACAAAACATATATGAATTCTAGCATTTTAGAGAATAAAGGACTTTAAAAAATATATGTTACACAAATAACTTCTGGAGAATCTAATGTAAAGTGGGGAGACTGTTAGAACAACAATGACACTGTGCTTTAAGTATTTTTTTCTTTTTGGGTCACACTTGGCAATGCTCAGGTTATTCCTGGCTCTGCATATGCTCCTGCCAATGCTCCGGGACCATATGGGATGCTGGGGATCAAATATGGATCAACCGCTTTCAAGGCAAATGCCTTAAACGCTGTACTATCGCTCCAGCCCCATGTGCTTTAAACTTGAATGCTGCTGAGAAACAGAGTTTACTTTCTAATGGGGGGAAAACAGTAAAGATATTAGTCCGTAAGTAAGATTTTTTTTACCTAAAGTTAATTACCATGAGGAAAACCAAATAAGTGGTATAAGTTACAGTGATTTGCTGAAATAATTGATTTATTATCTCTTCCCTTCCTTCATTGTTTTTGTTGTTGATATTGAAATGACTGAGTCGAACTCATGTCTGACTGCAGTGCTCACAGTTTGGCTGTTGTTTTTTGGGAATGGGGGGTTAAGTCACATTGAGTAGTGCTCAGGGACTATTCCTGGCTCTGTTCACAGGTATCACTCTTAGCAGAGCTCAGGAAATCATATGGGATGCAGGGGATCAAACTCAGGTCAGCTTCTTTCAAGACAAGCACCTTACCCACTGTGCTATGTCTCTGGCCCCTGCTGTGTTTTTAAGTTGCAGTGCTCCCTAAGGTTTGCACCCCTTTAGTCATGGTAGTTGAGCTCATTCTGGTCCCTGGGTCACTGAGCTCCTCACCAGAGGTTGCCTCTCCTGATTATGGTGCAAACACACCTTTTAGAGATGTGTGCCACAGGAGATTGCTTTCCTTTGGTTGCTGACACATGCCTGACTGTGGTGCCCCAGCATCACTTGCAGAACCAAGGGTCATGGGCAACTGAACTGCCAGGATTGAGCACATGGCAGCTCTGGAGATTGTATTTAATATATTATTAAACTTACAGGACAATCAACAGTATCAAAATGGTAATGCTCCCTAGAGCTTTATACAGATTCAATGCCATCCCTAAAAAGGATACCCATGACATTCTTCAAAGAAATTGATCAAACTCTACTGAAATTTGTATGGAATAATAAACCCTCATGGATAGCTAAAGCAATCCTTGGTAAAAAGAAGATGGGAGGCATCACTTCCCAACTTCAAACTGTGCTACAAAGCAGTAGTAATTAAAACAGCATGGTATTGAAATAAAAACAAACATGTGGACCTATGGAATAGAGTCGAGTACCCTGACAACCAGCCTTAAACACATGATCATTTAATCTTTGACAAAGGAGCAAAAAGTGCGAAATGGAACAAAGAAAGCCTCTTCAACATGTAGTGCTGGGAAAACTGGGCAGCTACACATAAAAAAATGAATTTAGACCTCTGTCTATCACTATACACAAAAATCAGATCAAAATGGATTAAAGATCTCAATATCAGACCTAAATCCATAAAGTACATCAAAGAAAATAAAAAACCCTCCACGACACTGAAGCTAAAGACATCTTCAAAGATGAAACACCACTAACAAAACAACTAGAAGAAAGGATAAACATATGGGACTACATGAAACTAAAAAGTTTCTGCTCCTCAAAAAGAAACAATGACCAAGATACAAAAACAGTCCACAGAATGGGAAAGAATATTCACCAATATCCATCTGATAAGGGGTTAATATCCAAGATATATCAGGCACTGGTAGAACTTTACAAGAAGAAAACAACCAGCCCCATCAAAAAAATGGAAAGAAGAAACAAACAGAAACTTCTACAAGGAAGAAGTTCGAATGGCCAAAAGGCATATGAAAAAATGCTCATCATTATTGGTCATCAGAGAAATGCAACAACGAGATATCATTTCACACCACAGAGGCTGACACATATCCAGAAGAGCAAAAACAACAAGTGGTGTGGATGTGGGAAAGGGGAACTCTCATCCATTGTAGGTGGGAATGTCAACTGGTACAGCCTTTTTGGAAAACAATATGGACATTCCTCCAAAGACTAGAAATTGAGTTCCCATTTGACCCAGCCATACCACTCCTAGGACTATACCCGGGAAGCCAAAAACACACAGCGGAAACACCATCCCCACATTTACGTTTATAGCAGCACTATTCACAATAGCCAGAATCTGGAAACAACCAGAGTGCCCGAGAATTGATGACTGGATAAAGAAACTTTGGTACATCTATACAATGGAATACTATGCAGCCGTTAGGAAAAATGAAGTTATGAAATTTGCCTATAAATGGATGGACATGGAGAGGATCATGTTGAGTGAAATTAGCCAAAAGGAAAAAGACAGACATAGAATGACTGCATTTATTTGTAGGCCATAAATATATAGATACATATATACATATATATATATATATATATATATAATGATACCAATATCCAAGGTCAGACAAAACATGGATCAAGAGGACTTTCAAAAAATGGAATCTTGGGCCCGTCGCCTCCCGAAGGCGGGGCCGCATCACAGGGGGACTACCGTGTGCAGGTAGGGGCGCGGGATCCTGGGAGTGTGAGGCGTGGTCCCCTCCATCTGAGGTGGTGGCCGGGGGGGGAGGGTTTGGGAGGGGGCCCGCGCCTGGGGGTCCCGCGGTAGCTCGCCATCACACTACACATTTTTGCTGTGGCTGCGAACGCCTCAGACCAGATCAACAGGCAAAGCCATTAAGCCCAGGTGGGCTCAGAGGGGGAACACTGGGGCGCGGGGGGTGGTCGCCCCGGGCGCCGGGCCGGGCCTCCGGGGTGGGGGTGGCGGGGTCGGCGGGCTGTACCATGGCCCCGGGAGGGCAGTGGGTTGGGAGTGGCCGTCGCCCGGGGGTCCCGGAAGCAGCCGGATGAGACTCGCCCATCACACTAGCCACCATTTTTGCTGTCCGGACGCTGCGAAACTGCCTCCAGACCAGATCAACAGAGCAAAGCCAATTCGAGCCCAGGTAGGCAGCTCCAAGAGGCGGGAATCACTGGGAAGTCATCAGATGGAGGCGTGGTCCTCCCTTCCCCCCTCCATCTTGTCGAGCCTGGTGGCCCTGCCCGTGAGCTGCCCACGGGCCAGCATACAGGGCCTCACGGACGGCTGGGGAGGCTGGCGCCGGCTCGCGCCGGGCCTGGCTGACCATGGAACCCCGAGGAGGGCAGATGGGTTTTGGAGTGGGCCCGTCGCCTCTGAGGGGTCCCGGAAGCAGCCGGATGAGACTTCGCCCATCACACTAGCCACCATTTTTGCTGTCTGGATGCTGCGAAACTGCCTCAGACCAGATCAACAGAGCAAAGCCAGTTCGAGCCCAGGTCGCGCGGCCGCAGGCGCAGTCCACTAAAATAGTGAAACAGTAATGTCTTTTAATGCACTGCATTCAACGAAGAGCAGGAAAGTTTGTTGGGAAGGAGATATAAAAGAGGAAAGAAATGACACACAGAACCCGCCAAGTGGTTGAGGTGCGGGAGGGGGAGGGAGGTGGGGACTTTGGTGATGGGAGATGGGTTTGGGCAGAGGGTGCGTGTTGGAACACTGTAGAACCAAAGCTCTACATGAGCATCTTTCAATTAAAAAAAAAAAGAGGTGGAATCTACCACAAGCATTTGGGAATCAGTGGTTAGGTAGGACAGAGAAGGGAACAGTGTGCTAATATTTGTCAAAAATGATGGTGCCAGCCTAGAACTGAGCATTGAATATAGGAAGAAAGATGTACATGATGATCTCTGAATGTGTGTATTGCAATCCACAATGTGTAAGAGAAGAGAGGGGGAGAGAGAGAGAGGAGATAGGGAACTTGCCATGGAGGCGGGCTAGGGGAGGGGGAGGGGAAGTGGGGACATTGGTGGTGGGAAGTGGGCACTGGTGGAGGGATGGGTGCTGGAACACTGTATGACGGAAACCCAAACATGAACATCTTTGTAATTGTATGTCACATGGCGGTGTAATAAAATATTTAAAATAAAAAAAAATGGAATCTACCACAAGCGTCTGGGAGTCGGAGGTTGGGTGGGACAGAGAAGGGAACAGTGTGCTAACAATTGTTGTAAGTGATAAAAATAGAACTGAGTATTGGATACAGGTAAAAAGATGCACATGATAACCTCTAAATGAATGTATTTCAATTCACAGTCTGTAAGAGAAGGAAGAGAGAAAGAGAGAGAGAAAGAGAGAAGAGATAAAGAACTCTCCATAGAGGCAGGCTAGGGGAGATGGGAGGGAATGGGGGACATTGGTGGTGGGAAGCGGGGCACTGGTGGAGGGATTGGTGCTGAAACAATGTATGACCAAACCCCGGACATAAACATCTATGTAATTGTATATCTCATGGTAGTATAATAAAATATTAAAAATAAATAAAAAATAAATTTACAGGGCAGGTGTTCTGTGCCACTGAGTTATGTTTCAATTTTCTATAATTTGTTTTACACCCAGCAGTGCTCTGGGGCTATTCCTGGCAATGCTTCAGGGATATTACAGTTCTGGGGATAATACCAGGGGCTCCCACATGCAAAGAATGTGCTCATGCCATCTCTCTGATTCCAGTAATATACTTGGCGATTTGTTTCTCATTTTTTTTAATTACCTTTTTCTTTTTTGTTGTTACTGCAGTTGCAATGATGGGTGAGAAGTAGTCCGTGAACACTTTGTTGCAGCGCTCACACATTTAGCTGTGTGCTCACCAGGGGTCACACACTTGAGTCGTGGTGCTCAGACACACTTTGTGGAAGTGCTCTTCTGGGGACCACAGATGACAGTGCTGCCGGGATTGCATCTGGCAGGCGGAGCAGTACCAGGGATTAGACTCACTACCTCACAAAGGTCTCTAGTACTGGGCTATATCCCTGGGCTCCAGGTTGAGAGCTAAGCCTTTCTGTGGATATGAACACTGATCTGAGACCTAAGCTGAACCTTCCCAACCCGCATCTTGCCCATGAATCACGCGGGGATTCTTGTTTGAACACAGATTGATTTAATAGACTAGGAGTCACGCCTGAGAGTTTCCATCTCCCATAATGTCCCAAAGGGGTGCCTCTGCTGCTTGTCCAGGGACCACTTGGGTGGAAAGGATAATGAAAACGGTGTCAAAAAGAGAAGAGTACACAAAGAAGAAATGACAATTTCGAAGGGCTGAGGTGAAAATATTTTTGTGTTTGAGTTAGGAAAATGACCATTTTGTGAAGGCTGGGAGAAGTGAGTGGAAGTTAGGGGTAGAGAGTAAGGTCAAAGAAGTAAGTTAAATCATTGATGGCCTTATTGACCTGACTTGTGCATTTTATTTTAGTATAATGGAAGATATTGATAGAATTGAAGGAATCTTACCATGAAGGAAGAAAGCAATAAAAAGGAATAAATATTCCTCCTCGAAAGCAAGGAAGCACAATCAAATTGAAATTAACCCTGAAATATTGATCTGAAAACTATGGAGAAAATAGATTTTAGAGCCAAGAGTGGAATGACAATATATTTAGAAAACTAGAAAACCAGGCCATGTATGTGATTTCAGTGACATGGACCCAGAGCAGTAGCAACAGAAACAGAAAAGAACAGAAGTCTGAGGTTGAGGTATAGCGGCAAAGCCAATAAGAAAAAATAAATGGAATGGATATAGGAGAAATATATACTGACGAACTGGAAATAAAATTAAAATCTTCTTTGTCACCTAAGGTGTCATCTAATTTTAATGTCTCTTAGGAGGCCAGCTTGATTTTATATTTTGACCAGTAAGTAGCAAGAATAGCTTGCTATTTTGAGATTTTTTTTTTGAGATCACTTGTATCACTTGTCTTCCCATTGATAATTGATTTTCTCCAGAGGGCACCAGTAACATCTCCATATGTCACATGCTAGTGTAGCCCAAGGGCATCTGCTTGCTCCAGGAACATAAAGAGCCTCAAACCATTCCATCAGGTCATGGGAATGAGGTCTATAATTGTTACTGATATTTGGCATATCAAATATGACATGGGTAGCTTGCCAGGCTTTGCCATGCAGGTGGGATACTCTTGTAGTCACCTATAATCTCGAGCATTTATTGATGAATTGCATGGCCATGATCTATTCTTCTGCTGGGTGGAGCTCTGATGAGAGGGGAGTCCAGATGTGGAAAGTGGCGGCCCTCAGATTGTGGGGGTTCCTCTGACTTCTTGCAAGGCTCTGCTAGGGTGGCGGGCGAAGGCTAGAAGCCGCCATCCCTCCCAGGCGCCTCATGAACAGCTAGGCACAGAGAGAGCCGCATGTCTCTCTCTAGCAGCTCTGCCCATGTCTTTGAGTTGAAAACAAAGTACTTGGTATTTCATTTGGTAGGTAGAAAAGGGAGAATCATCACAAATGATCTTCAAAACTATCTGTTTGATCTGTGCTGATGAAAATTTATTTAGAATTTTACGTTAAAAGTAAAACAGCAAATAAATATATCTGAAAGTGTAGAATCATAAAATTATTTTACTATTTTATGAAAGGGAGAGGGAAGTTAGGACAGCAAAGAGACCATGGCAATGGCAGTTGGAAATGATCACTCAGGATAAGAATTGAGTGCTAAAAATAAGTAAAGGGATATACACGATAACCTTACAGTACCTGTACCACAAATCATAATGACCAAAATGAGAGAGAGGGAGAGACAGAGAGAGAGAGGAGAGGGAGAGGGAGAGAGGGGGTGTAGTGTCTACTATAGAGGCAAACCGGGGTTTGGGGGTGGAAGGAGGGAAACTGGGGACATTGGTTGGCGGTGGGAAATGTGCACTGGTGAAGCGACTGGTGTTGGAACATTGTATGACTGAAACTCAATCATGAACAACTTTGTAACTTTATCTCACAGTGATCACTTGATCACTTGATCACTTGAATCCCGTTATTCATCGATTTGCTCGAGCAGGCGCCAGTAACATTTCCATTGGACCCTATCACGTGCCAATGTAGCCCAATGGCATCTGGTTGATTAAGGAATATGAAGAGCCTCAAACTGTTCCTTCAGGGTCTTGACAAGGAAGTCTGACCATCTTGTAGGTGGGCAGCCACGTGATCTTTTGACATCCCGTGGGATCCAGTCGGTAACGGCTCTAGTCCAACGGTTGTCTCCAAATCGCATTACATGTCCAGCCCATCTGATTTTCGATGCCTTGGCAAACGAGACAGCGTCCCTGATTCTGGAATAGCAACGGAGGTCAGAACTCCGATTCCTTCTCTCACTTGAGTGAGGCGTGATATTCCAAGCATAGCTCTTTCGATTCCTCTCTGGGAGACCCGAATAGCATTCTCATCCTGCTTTCGTAGGGGCCCAGGTCTCTGAGGCATATGTTAATGCAGGGAGAATGGTGGAGTCAAAGAGATGTGCCCGGAGCCAGAGGTTCTTTGTCCTTTTAACTATTTCTTCGATGCCTTTGAAGGCATTCCATGCCGCTCTCTTCCTCCTGCGCAGCTCAGGTTTTAGGTCGTTCATCATGTTGATTTCTCGACCTAGGTACACATAACTGCTGCATTCAGAGATGTTTGTTCCATTGAGGGTGAATGGGGCCTCTGGAACTAGTTCATTTTTCATAAACATGGTTTTCTTTAGATTCAGCTGTAGACCTATCTTTCCACATTCTCAGTCAAAGTCAGCCAGCATTTGTGCCACTTGGCTAAATATTTGGTGTTATTAGAACGATGTCATCAGCGAAGCGGAGGTGGTGTAGTTGCCGACCATCTATCTTCACTCCCATTCCTTCCCATTCTAATTGTCGCATGATGTTCTCAAGGGTGGCGCTGAAGAGTTTTGGTGAAATGGTATCACCCTGTCGAACCCCTCTTTTGACATCAATGATCACTTCTTTGTAGAATGGTGAGATCCTGGTGGTGAAGCCGTAATGCAGCTCACGAAGGATCTTGATATATTGGGTTTGGACACCCTGTTTGGCTAGGGGCTTCGATGACTGCTTCAGTCTCCACAGAATCTAAGGCTTTCTGTAAATCAATGAACGTGAGACAGAGCGGCATCTTGCACTCCCTACAAACCTCAATGAGCTTGGTTACTGTGTGGATATGGTCGATTGTGCTGAATCCTTTCCGGAAGCCTGCTTGCTCGCATGGTTTTCCTTCATCTAGTGTTCTGCTAATCCTGTTCAGGATGACTCGTGTAAACAGCTTGTAGATGACAGACAACAGGCAGATGGGGCGATAGTTGCCGATGTCGTGAATGTCTCCCTTCTTGAACAGTAGAACTGTCCTGCTAGTTTTCCATTGGGAGGGCACCTTGCATTCGGACAGGTAGCGTGTGAAGAGCCGAGCTAGTGTATTGATGAGTACCGATGGCAGATTCTTCAGGTGTTCGGGTCTGACTTTGTCTGGGCCTGGTGCTGTTCCCTTCTTTACCGAAAAGATGGCATGTCGGATTTCAGAAGGGAGAACGTTGGGAATGACATATCCATCCTGTGGAATTTGGTATGTGGGCAGGTGGATGTGGCTATCAAAGAGATTTGAGTAGAAGTCATGGATAATCTTCTCCATTGCCTTTCTGGAAGATGTGATAGATCCATCAGGATGTCAGAAGGCAGTCATCTTGGTCTTTTTTTTTTTGGGGCCGGGTGGGGGGCCCGGGTCGCCCGGCGGGCGGGGGGCGTGGGGGGACGCCCTCCCGCTGGGCTCGCCCGGCCCCTCATCTTGGTCTTATAATTGGCGAAGGACAGGCGGGAGGTGCGAATGCTTTTCCTGGCTTCTGCTGCATCTTCCAGTATTTCTGCTCTTCTGTCTTTGAGGTCTTCTTTTATCGCTTCTCTGCACCGTTTAGCAAGCTTGGACATTAGCATTTGGTCTCCTGAGGCTCGCGCCTTGCCACATTAGCGAATGAGCTCAAGAGTTTCTGAAGACAAGCATCCTTTTGTGTCTTTCTCTCTCTCAGCATTCTTCGCACAATCATGGAGGTACTGAACCAGTCAATTGTATTCTTCATAGATGTTGCCAATGATGGTATCTTCCTATGTTTCTGCAATGGTGCCAAAGAGTTCCCAGTTGATGGTCTTTCTGGGAGTTCTCTTCTTAAACTTTGCAGCTTTTTCTCCCCGTTGCAGGAAGTAGAATTTTGCACGAAGGAGACGGTGGTCCGATCCTGTTTGGAATTTGGGGACGACAGCAACATCTGTCAAACAAAACCGTCGATTGAAGATGATGTGGTCAATTTCATTGTGGAACTGTCCACCAGGAGATTCTCATGCCCAACGTTTCGCTTCAGCCTTTCTGAACTGTGAGTTCCCATGAATAGTCTTGGTGGACATGATGAACTCAGATAGTCTCTCACTCTGTTCATTCCATTCTGGGCCATGAGTCCCGATGTGGAGCTCTTCAGCCGATCTTCTCGGTCCTATATTGGCATTAAAATCACCGACTATGATCTTATAGAAGGTGTGATCTTTTTTATAGAACTCCTCCAATTCCATGTAGAATTTCTCAATTTCATCTTCTTTGTATGTGGATGTTGGTGCGTAGACAATAAAGATAGAAAGTGCTGGCAGTGGGCCACATCTCTTCAAGTGTAATCGTTATACAGTTTGTTAGACATTCAAATGAATCAATGTTGACAGCCATGTTCGTGTTGACAAGGACACCAACGCCACTGACCCTCTTTTGTCACATGTTCCAAGGAACAATTCTTCTCCGGTGTCAAATACAGCATGATGCAACTGACGCCTCCTCGTCTCAGTCAGACCAATGATGTCGTACTTGATCTTTTGCACTTGCACCATCAACTCCTCAATATATGCTTCCGATGCCAGCATACGTGCTTTGAAAGTACAGACAGTCATTTTAGTCCTTCTTTGTTTTGGCAGCCTAGGATGGCCGTGAAATTTTATCAGGCACTGCTTGTTCGCCTTTCTTACTGCTGCCATATTAAGGGCTCTTTCGGGGTCAGGAAAATAAACATTTCTGTTACTGGTTTTGGCATATCGAACACATATCGGACAGCTTGCCAGGCTCTGCCATGCGGGCACTATATTCTCATTACTTTGTGGGGCTCTCTCAGAGGGTGGGTAGAATATTCATGGTAATTTGGAGGTAAATTGCGTGGCTGCACAGTGGCCACGCACAACAGTGATTAAATTAAAAATAAATAAATACGCATTATTAATAACAGCTACTCTTTTTAGGGACCAGAGAGATAGTACAACAGATAAAGTGCTTGCCTTGTACACAGCTGACCTGGGTTTGATCCCTGACACACCACATGGGTGATCCATTAGCACAGAGCGAAGAGTAAACCCTGGTCACAAATAGTTGGTTCCCACCATTCCCCCACCCCCAGCTACTTTTTTTAAAGTTTATTTTGGTTTGGGGGGCCAAACTTGGCTATGCTCAGGGCTTACTCCTGGCTTTGTTTTCAGGAATTACTCCTGGCTGTGCATAGGAATAACAGGGAATGAACCCAGATTGGTTGTGTGCAAGGAAAACACCCTACCCACTGTACTATCTTCAGACTCTTTTAAATGAAGGAAGTTCTCTGGCAAAAGATGTTCTATATTATAGTACAACATAAATAGAACCTTTGCCTGGCCTGGAATTTTTCAGCTGAAGTAGATGATTTCTTAGAATAGAGATAGGTGGAAAGTTAGGGTATTTCTGAAGCCTCGCTAGTAAAATAATAGCATTTCTCACTCAAAGAGTATTTTCTTTTGGATTCCTATAAATTATTTCTATCATTCGAAAGATTTTAAGACAGAGTTAAAAACATGTTTTTCCCAGTTGAGCTTTTCACATTTATCTGATACCATTAATATACTCATTCCAGTTGAAAGGATGGTTAAGACGGGATTATTGGTCGTCAAGTTTTACTTTTTCCTTTAAATGTTATTTTAAAAAAAAGTTTCTCTGCCACTCTAAAGGTTGAGTTAAGTTAGTACTGGAAAAGAGAACAGAAGGAATTTGGAATGCTTTTCTACAAACCCTGAACCCCAGTGACCCATCTCCTGAGAATCCCCAGTAGGACTAGGGTTTTTAGGATAAATCATTTTGGGACTTTTTTTTCCTTTGCTGTTAGGTTAACATGACAAAAGAAATAGAATGTTGCGCTGACTTTTCTTCTGGCATGATTCTCATGGCAAAACAAAACAAAACATGGGAATTTCTCTCTGCATGACACAAAATGGCATTTTTACCACCCAATCTGCACATAGCAGATACTTAGTAGACACAAATTGAATTACAGTAAGTTCCAAGAATCTTTGCAAAATCTTAGATTTCTTCTTTTCATCTGACCAGATTAGTCAGTGGGAAGTGGAGGGGGAGAAACTGAGCACTTAGCTCCTAGGCAAAAAAGATGCATGTTGGTTAGGAATTTCTTTTGAACTTGAAACTACTGGTTTCTTAAGGCCCTGACACCATCAACATTCCCTTTTACAATTATCTCGTTCACTCTACATTGGAACTGCTGGGTTTCTGTTTACTGCTGCGGCAAAATAAGCCAAGTTCCTCTTTATCCCCATTTCATCTGAGGAGAAATTTGAGGTTCAAATAAATCCATCAAAGGGGCCAAAGAAACAGTACAGGGTTAGATGCCTGCTTTGCATGCAGCTGACCTTGATTCAAGCCCGCTGTACCACATGATCTGCTGAGAATAACCGGGATGGTCCTGGAGCACAGCTGGGGTGCTCAGGTTACTTGTGGCATTGCCGAGTCCACATCTTCAGCACCTCCTCAATTAATGAACCGCTGGCCCAGTTGGCTAAAAATCTTGGGAGGGATCCCCAGTTGACCTAAGTATCACTCAGGAGGTCCCCAAGTTCCCAAAGAAAACCTTTTGTCATAGATACATGTCTGATCCTGGCACCACATGATCTGCACCAGGCTGGGAGACACTTGTGGCCTCTAAGTACTGCCAGCCTGAGTAGCACATTATCTGAGCACTAGCCATGCCTGCACTGCCAGAACAATAGCCAGTAGGGTGTATGCCCAGGTCTCCAGCACCCAGACATTCAACCACAGGAAGGTATCACATATTCCTTTGTATTTATTTATCTATCTATTTATGTATTTATCTTCTTGGTTTGGGGCCAGACTCAGCGGAGCTCAGGGCTTACTCCTGGGTCTGTGCCCAGGCATCTGTCCTGGAAGACTCAGGGGATCATATAAGGTACCAGGGATTAAACCTGGATAAGCACATGCAAGGCAAGTTCCTACCTGCTGTACTATCTCTCCAGCTCTTTTATTTATTTGTTTTTTGTTTCTTTCCACTAGCTGCTCAAGGAACCATGTGGTTTCAGGGACTGAAGCCGGGTTTCTCCCAAGTCCAAATATTCTTCAGTAACAAGGCCCTTTGTAATGAAATAGATTCTGGAAAGAAATGAAACTACTCTCCCTAACAAGGCCAGAAATTTAATAACAGGTTATGAAAGGGACAAGTTTGTAGGCTGGACAGTCTTTTGCTCCTGTGTTACTGGACTGCAATTTTTCTGGACAAAGAGTGATCTTAGGGGCAACATTTGTCCTTAGATTGGTCAGGAATAACTGGCCCCTTCCAGCCAACCTCACTGCCAGAGAGCAAAGTACCTTTATGGAACAGCAGATGCCACGCCCAGATCAGCCCATGTTTCTCCTACTGCAAAAACAGGTTTTGACAGGATGTTAGTGGAAGGTTTCTTCTGTGCAGCAAACCCAGCCTGGACATGCTTCCAAAGTACCATTTAGAACATGAGAACATTTCTCAAGGGACCTAGGAGTGAGAGATGTTTAAGACATGTGTAAGTGAAACGCCTATAAGAGTCTGTAATGCCTGCTCATTTTCAGGGTGGGCAGAGGTCTTAGTGACGCAGGCGTAACTCTCCTGAGAAAAGTCCACAGGTTGCAAGATGACTCTAAATCATGGGAGGCAAGATTTCAATTTAGTCTTGACCTCTCCCCCACCCCACCACATCCTTCTTCACCCCTGTGGATCAGCAAAGTCTATGCACAAAGCAATGCAGAAGAGACACCTCGCACCACACCTACTTCATGTAGCATTTTCTCATTACTATTACAAGACCTTGTTGTTTTTAGTTTTTGAGCCACATTTAGCAGTGCACAGGGATTACTCCTGGTGGACTCAGGGGACCATATGTGGTTCCAGGAATCGAACCCAGGAATCGAACCCAGGTTGTCCAAATTGGCCATGTAGAGGCAAGTTCCTTATCTGCTATACTAGTACTTGGGCCTCACAAAGTCATTTTAGTAAGGTCCTGGCTCAAGCAAATCATGTGGCTCATGTAGGTACTGTGTATGCTTTAATACTAAGTACTAAGTATTAATACTTAGTACTTTAGTACTAAGTTCTCCTTTGACAAATGCTACCAAAATGTCTTTAGATGGCAAAGTCTGTGCCAACTTCTAGAGAAATGAACTAATTTTTTGCTCTCTGATTTTAAGCCTTTCCAAATCAACCAGGGAAGACCAGGGTTGAGGGGATATTTCTGATGTTGCTTCCAACATATTTCAGAGGCAGTTGGATACAGCAGGGGAGAAGCACAATGAGAAAGATGAGCTCTTGGACTTCTGACTTCACTTATCTTACAATGAAAGCAGAAGTCGGACCATCAGTATTGTGAAAGTGACAGGAAGGCAGGAGACCGCCCAGCCTTGCTTCTTCTGTTGTCTCCTATACCCCATGACTTGACTTGTTTGAATTGGCAGCTGAGCTGTTTTAAACTTGGGGGTTTTCATGTGAGTTCCAAGGCAAACTGTAGAGTGCGATTCACTTTCAACAAGGAGTTTCCAAGTTGGCCCTGGCAGGATGGGAGAGCTAGCATAGGGGCCAGGAGCACATGATTTGCTGGAGCCAGGACCTGAATTGTACCCGCAGCCCTGTAGTACCCTCCAATCTGAAATGCCAGGGCTGATCCTACCCAGTTCCTAGCAGCACTAAGGAGCTCTAGGTCCTTAGCAGCACTGGTCCCCAATACCCCCTAAACACTGCTTGTGACCCCCATCACCACCCCACGCACACACATACCAAAAAAAAGAAAAAGACAAAATTGCCCTGATGTGAAACCCTGGATGAACACAACCAGACACAAGCAGACTCTAAAAGGCTCTGCACTCTGAGGGTGGGTCTGGGTCAGAGAGAGTGTGTAATTGTGGTATTGGGGCGGTCAGTATTCTGTGTCCTGAAGGAGGGTGTTGTTTGCCTCTTTTGGATGAATTCCTGAGTGCATTGGAGAGTTTGTAGGTTCTGGCAGCGTTAGGAGGGTGGGGCGGGGACTCACCTCAGGGAAGGGAAGGTAACAGAGAACATGTAGAGTAATGTGTCCAACACCAACAGCACAAACACACAGTCTGCCTCTTGCAGAAGTGAGAGGAGGAAGACACAGGAGCAGGACAGTGACGTGGGTATGTGTGAGGGTTTCTGAGAGGCAGACACTTGCTGCTCCCTTCTGGCCTGGAAACTGAGGCTTGTTCCCCAAGAGTCTGGCATATTGTCAGTGCTTAGTCAATATTAGCTTCTACTAGTCTAAGTTTATTTGGGGTCAGGAAATGGATGTCAGAACTTTTTTTTTCTTAAAAAAAATCTGAACAGAAAGAATGGAGGGAAAATAGTTTTCAAAAACAGTACTAAAATACAGCTCCGAATGCACAACCGACAACAACACAATTAGGTAAGCTGGACATCATAAAAAATTATGTTTTCCTTCAAAATACACCATGGAAGAGAACATTTTTGTAAGCATATATCTAATAAGTGGCTATAATTAAACCATATCAAGTACTCTAGGGGACAAAAAGTATAGTGATCTTGCATGCAGTGACCCAGGCTCAATTCTTCGTACAACATATGGTCCCCGGAGCCCTCCCAGGAGTGAGTCCTGAGCATAAAGCCAGGAGTAATTCTTGAACACAGCTGCCAGTTTGTGGTGCCGTAACAGACAAGCAAAATGATACAAAAGAATTCTAAAATATATGTATATATGAGCATACATACTACATATGTCTGATCGCTATAAATCACTGTATCACTGTCTTCCCGTTCATCATCGATTTGCTCGAGCGGGCCCCAGTAACATCTCCATATGACCTGTCTCATGCTAGTAGAGCCCAAGGGCATCTGCTTGCTCCAGGGACATAAAGAGCCTCAATCCATTCCGGAATGAGGTCTGTAATTGTTACTGGTATTTGGCAGAAGTAAAACCAGAGGTAAAAATTTCAGAAAAGAAAAAAATCGCAGAAAAAATAAAAGAGAAAGACCAACAACAAAAGAAGTGGCAAGAAGAAATTAAAAAGAGGGTAAGTACTATTTTTATTTATCTTTAAATTTTTATTTACTTTTCTTGACTTTTTGGGTCAAACCTGGCAGTGTTCAGGGGTTACTCTTGGCTCTGTACTCAGGACTCGCTCCTGGCAGTGCTTAGGGGGGCCATATGGGATGCTGGGGATTGAACCTGAGTTGGCTGTGCAAAGCAAACATCCTACCAGATGTGCTACTGCTCCAGCCCCAAGTACTATTTTTTTTAAATAAAGATTTCTTTACCAGTAGTGGTGCAGTGTGTTAAAGGGCAGCAAATACTACATAGCAATTTGAGGACTGTGAATGAACACCACCAAATAAGTAAATACTTATTTGAATTCAATGCAAACCAGAGCTTTATATATTGCAATGCCTTTGAAAAGTTAAAATTGTACAGTGATCACAGTGAATAATTTTTTTTTTTTTTTTTTGCTTTTTTAGGTCACACCGGCGATGCTCAGGGGTTACTCCTGGCTTTGCACTCAGGAATTACTCCTGGCAGTGCTCGGGGACCATATGGGATGCCGGGATCGAACCGGGCCAGCACAGGCCGGCCACGTGCAAGGCAAACGCCCTACCCGCTGGGCTATCGCTCCGGCCCACAGTGAATAATTTTTGACGGTCTTCAGTTCTAGTTCTAATCTGCCCTTATTTGCTGGCTCTCCCTGTGACCAGCTGCTCATGAGGCGCCCGGGAGGGATGGTGGGTTCTAGCCCTGGCCTGCCACCCCAGTAGAGCCTTGCAACAAGCCAGACGACCCCCCCACCCCATAAGGGCCTCCATTTTCCACATCCGGACTTCTCTCTCGTCAGAACTCCACCCAGCAGACCAGCCTCTCACAGCCCAGCTCGCACGGCCGCTTGCGGCCACGTGGTTAATCAATAAATGCTGGACTTAGAGATGCCTACAAGAGTATGCTACCTTCACGGCAGAGCCTGGCAAGCTACCCGTGTTGTATTTGATATGCCAAATTTGATTTGATCGCTATAAATAAAGAGAAAAATACCATATTGTCCCCCATATGCTAAATTAATACAGCAAAAACAAAAACTAGTGGCTACTGAGAACACATGGTGGTTTCCAGAGGTAGAGTTGGGGACATGGGTACTGAGGGAAGGAGAAATGAGTTAAAGTGACCCAAATAAATGTCATTGATGAAATATTTTAATCTTACATAATGCTCACAATTTGATAATGAAAGGCACATGGACTGGAGAGAGAGTGCAGCAGGTAAGGCACTTTCTTGATGTGTGATTTTGTGGATTATGACCTTGATTTGCATCCCTAGTATCACATGTGGTCCCTTGTCGAGGAGCGCCGCCGGGGTCCCCGACAGTGTCCCTTCTACCTCCAAAGCCAGCGGGGAATGGATGACGACTCAGGAATCCGATTCAGTTTTAAAAGGGGCTTTACTATCACAGGTTCCAATATACAATCCAAGAGCAGGGAAAACCTCCGGAATCTGGATTCCCAGCTAGGCCCCAGCCAGGTGTAGGCCAAGATGGCTGCCACCACGTGTTGAGGCCCAACAGAGAATGGAGAGGGATGGAGAAGCAAAACACCAAGGGAAGCCGAAATGGCAAAAGGCGAAAAAAAGAGAGAGCTTCTTTCTTCTTGCAGCTTATTTTATAGCTAGAAATCTGCCCAAACTCCCCAGCCCAGCCCATTCTGGGCTGGGCTATCTAGAGATGAAAACAGGAAAATAGCTCTATAGAATGTAGCAACTTCAGGAGACCATCTGGTTGTTTGCAAGGACCCAGAGCTAATTAAGACCCAGGCTCTTCGTATTCCTGAATCAACCAGATGCCATTGGGCTACATTGGCACGTGATAGGGTCCAATGGAAATGTTACTGGCGCCCGCTCGAGCAAATTGATGAATAACGGGATTCAAGTGATCAAGTGATCAAGAATGTAGCAAATTCAGGAGACCATCTGGTTGTTTGCAAGGACCCAGAGCTAATTAAAAGCCTCCTAGCAGAGCTGGGAGAAGCTATAAGCTAAATGTAACTTCCCTGGCAGGAAGGATCAAATGCCCTTAGGTAATTTCTCCCAGCACCTCACCTAATATCTTGAGCCAAGATCTGCCTGGAATTGCCTTTATAGGGTAGAGAAGGGGGTTTCTGAGATGGCGTGTCTCTGTACCAAAGACTAATACTAATGCCAATTAAATATTTCTCCAAGCCTTCACAAGAGTCTCGTCTACTTCACGGTAGTTTTGTATTTTAGTTGCCTTTGAGTTATCAGGGAGCCATGCTTGCTTGCTTGGAGGCAAACAGCATTTCTCTCTGGCCTAATTACTTAGAGATCCAACGGTGGCCAGGCAAATATGCTGGTAAGATCTAGCTAGTCCCATGATGCTTGTGGTAGCATGAGAGAATATTTATACCAGCCAGTACAGAATACATGGTCAGATAAGACTGCCACATTCAGACTATCCCCCTATCTAGAAGTGATCGGCAGGAGGCAATCCAGGGCAGATGCAGAGGCCTAGGCTTTTAGGTGTCCTGCAACAGTCCCTGAGCACTGTCATACTTCAATACTGAGCAAAGAGCCAGGAATGACCCCTGAGCACTGCAAGGAGTGGTTCCCCAAACCAAAAATAGATAAGTAAATGAATAAATAAATAAATGCCACATGTATCCGATGTAATGGCTATAATGAAGATGAACCAATGTTAGTCAGATTGTGGAGAAACTGAAACTCTTACACACACTGCTTACAGGATGTCAGTGAAAACACTTTGGAAACAGTTTTTCAGTTTCTGAAGAGAGCCAAGATAAAGTTGCCCTATTACCCAGACATTCTACTTCTAGGCAAATGCCACAAGAAAGGAAAACTTATGTCCTCTTAAGAGTACCTGTGATCAACTTGTTCAGCAATGAATATGGTTTATTTTCCCACCTGCCCATTCCCCTCCCTTCATTGTTGTTGCTTCAATGACTGGAGGTAACACTCATGCCTGGTTGTGGTGACTACCAGGGGTTGCTCATCTGAGTGTAAGCC
Organism: Cryptotis parvus; assembly: GCA_021461705.1. Taxonomy (NCBI): domain Eukaryota; kingdom Metazoa; phylum Chordata; class Mammalia; order Eulipotyphla; family Soricidae; genus Cryptotis; species Cryptotis parvus. Next base: position 53,748 of record JAJIBD010008609.1, on the reverse strand, counting down.
GGAAGTAATGCACCTTTCAACTGTGGTATTCACACACCTTCTGGTTGTCACGCTCACTGGGGACTTCACATGCAGTTGTGGTGTTCATGCTCACTGGGGGCAGTGCTACTGGCTGTGGGGTTCACACAACTTTTTCTTTTTGTGATATTCATTGGGGTTGTACCCTTGCATTGTGGTGCTTGCCCACTCCTGCCTTTGGTAAAGAGAAAAATTGTTGGTGGCTTTTTAGACCCTTAGACTGTTTCATACTTTAGGTGCTGCTGGAATATGGTCTTTTCAAGGGTGTTAGAAGTATATAGGAGGAACTTCACTTTTACACGGGAGAGAGGCAGTGATCCACGGGGAAGGAAAGGCAACCTACTGACCAGGACAGACAAGGAAAACTTTCAGCAGTGAGCTTATCAATAGCATTGCAAAAAGTACAGCAGCTCAGCAAGACTATTTGCTAAGAATTTATTTTCATCAAGAAAGAAAAACACATCCTTGGGAATGTGCCAATTATCAACAAGCGGACTCCTGGCAAGACTTTCTCTGGGAAGAGAGGTAATTAAATTTTTCTGAAGCCTTTGCTTCCTAACTGTGGTAGTCATTAGAGCTGTTCACAGATATCCTTGTTCCCTCTCCTTCCTGACATATGGCGAGTTGTGCTTTCCCACCACCCATGCACAGGTATTCCCATGTGACTGACTCTATCCAGTGAAATATGAAGCTCTAACAGTCAGGATGCTTCATCAGCTCATCAGTTTCTAGTCTTGGGAACCATCTGTGTTCCTGCCAGGGGCTGCTCTGTTCGCATGGACTTTGAAGATTGACAGTGGCATTATAAGAAAACTTCTGACCTGACCTTAATAGAGTAAGGTGAAAAAGAAAGAAATCTTCCAATTCAAGACTCTGAAATGTTAGCTTTTTTCCACTGCCGTATGCTCTAGCTGCTGGCTGAAACACAGGCATGCCTGGCTGAGCAGCGCTCTACTTATGACAGCCACGTACATCTTGGGGGGGTCCAAAAAGGCTACACAGTCTGACCTCATTGTGTAATGGGCTTTGCCACCTATGTTTGTGTAATTACACTTTGTAATGTTTGCAGAGGGACAAAATTGCCTAATATTCTGTTTCTGCATGCATCCCCTTCACTAGGGATGCATAATTAGATTAAAACGCCATTTATTGGAAGCAAATGCCCATCAAATCTGCCATTTTGGCCACTGAATTCACAACTCTCTAATTTAGCCGCTTCCAACTGGCTAAAAAATAACCTACAGTGTACAATAGTCTTGCTGGGAATTTCTAGCCTATACCTCAGTACTGGCATGTAGCATTCAACCGCTTTCTACCTATACCAAACATGAGAACCGAAATGACTTTCCCTTGCTTACTGGCTCGTAACAGAGTTGAACAGGAAGCCAATTTTTTTGAATACAAAACCCAAGCAGATTCACTCTACTGTACTGGGGTCTCCTGTTACTGATTATGAACCAAGGTAATTTTAGCCAACTTGATAACTCGACTGTGACCTCTTCCTGAATGAGTCACTTTTGTATCCTCCTCCTCCTCATCTCTGCTTTTCTATTTGTCTCTAAGAACCTGAGCTGTGGGAAGCTCTCCCTCAACTCATTCCTCCACTTAGAGGTAATTGTCATCCTCCCACATAATCGCTAGGAAATAAATACTTGGCACGAAGCCCCTGAAAGGTATGCTAATCAGGCTGTACACATTGCAGTTTGAGTTAGTCTTACATGAATCCTGTAGAAGTATTTCTGCCTCTATTTGACATATAGAAACCAAAGCACAGGCAGGTTCTGTAAATTGTCCAGGCCTTAGAGAATAATATGAGGTGAGTGAAGTTCAAACCACAATCCAGTTGATGTCAAACTCCTTGCACTTTCTGGTGCCTCTTTGGACAAAGAGAATCCTAGCATATTAATTCTTAAGGGAAAAATAGAAAAGTAAAGTTGGAGAGGATCAAGACAGCCTGAAGCTTGTTTGTCTGGGGTTTTCCCTGTACAAGCTGGCCTTTGGTATCTCCAAAGAGCTCTTGGTCTCAAGCACTGTGAAAGCAAAGAACCCTCCATGTTCTTCAGGTTCATCTCCTGGCAAGATGAGCGATAAATGATCACTTGAATTCCATTCTTTGCTTGCGTGCTTAAAGTGACTTTATATGTCTTGATCCACATATTTCAGTTTAGGGTGTGGGGGGTGTGTTTCAAAGTCAGCAGTACACCACAGAGGCCTACGTATCTCCTGGCTCAAAGGTAAACTTGACTGTTTGAGAGAAGAAGCTTTGTAGGTGAGCTTCTCTGCATTTCCCTAGCAACGTTTTAACAAAGTCCCTCATCCTACATATACTCTTACTGGAGACTAGGTACTAAATTCATAGCCCTGGGATTCAACTCTTTATTTCACTTGTAATTTAATTGCTCAGTTATCTATGAGGGTAGAAAAGATGAACTATTCCTGGGTCTTCAGTGTTAATTAAGTGAACCATTCCTTATGCCACCTCTTAATGCAGATAACTTGTGGTAGATTAACTGTGGTCAGATCTTATTTGTCCAAGCTATGATGATGAGTCCCTCCTTCCATTGTCTTATCTGTCAGCCATGGAAATATCAGAAAAAAAGGGAAGATCTCATGAGGAATCAGCTAGTTTTAATCAGCTAGTTCTTTCAACTGCACAAATTTTATATTTACATTGTTTAACAATCATAACTGCTCACTCATTTGATCAGTACTCTCTTAGGACCCTAAGTCTCTTGGTATTTCCTGGATGGTAGGGGTGTCATTATATTAAGGTGACTTTTGATGAGCTCTTGGGAGCTGGCCACCAGATGGGAGCTGGTCACCAGAATTAGAATATTGAATAATTAGAATAGCCCATAATTAGAATATTGAATTCTTTTAGCCATACCCAGGCCCATCCTCCAGGAAGGGGAAAGAGACAGATTGAATTATGATAGATCTTGCTTGTGTGATAACGCCTCTGAACATGTCCCCAATGTTCAGGTTTGCAGAGCTTTGGCGAATACAAAGAAGTGTATGTACAGTGTATGCTCTGAAAACTCCTGAGCCCCTTTCCACATAGCTTGCCTTGTGTCATTCACCTATGGTCTTTATTGTATCATCCTCTTTTTTGTGGCACTTTTATTTTATTATATTTAATATATTAAACATAATAATACTTATTTTATTATATGTAATATCTTAAATATAATAATAAAATAAACATACTTTATTATATCACCATGAGTTATACAATTACAAAACTGTTCATGATTTGGTTTCAGTCATACAGTGTTCCAGCACCCATCCCTCCACCAGTGCACATTTCCCACCACCAATGTCCCCAGATTCATGTAAATCCTTTGCCAACACTCAATGCTCAGTTCTAGTCTGGCGTTACCGTTTCCGACAATTACTTGAAAACTATTATATATTTATATTCCACAAATGAATGCAGTCATTATGTATCTGTCCTTATACTTCTGACTAACTTCACTCCAGCATGACAATCTCCATGTTCATCAATTTGTAGGTAAATTTCATGACTTGGTTTTTCATGAAGTTTAATGAAATAGTATTTCATTCTACTATATAAAAACTGGTGTTCTACTATATAACAAGATAAGTGTTTCCACAGACTCTTTGGGATGTTCTAGCAAATGATAAAATCCAAAGAGCAGTCCTGGGGCGGAGCGATAGCCCAGCAGGTAGGGCGTTTGCCTTGCACGGCTGGCTCATGCCGGCCAGGGTTCGATCCCGGCATCCCATATGGTCCCCGAGCACCGCCAGGAGTAATTCCTGAGTGCAGAGCCAGGAGTAACCCCTGAGCATTGCCGGGTGTGACCCAAAAAAGCAAAAAAAAAAAAAAAAAACAAAAAAAAAAACAAAGAGCAGTCCTGTTTAACCTCTGACTTACAGCTAAGGCAGACAGAAGTATGAATAATCTGAAAACCTACTTTAGTTAGAGTCTGAAGTACATGGCGTCAGGAATATTCCATCCTCAACCTTGGGATCTGTGCTAACTCCAATTAAGATTAGAAGTGAATGGAGTCATAGGATGCTAAGTTTTTAATTAAAAAAATTATTTAATGGGGCGGAGGCGATAGCCCAGCGGGTAGGGCGTTTGCCTTGCACGAGGCCGGCCTGTGCCGGCCTGGGTTTCGATCTCCGGCATCCCATATGGTCCCCCGAGCACCACCAGGAGTAATTCCTGAGTGCAGAGCCAGGAGAAACCCCTGAGCATTGCCGGGTGTGGCCCAAAAAAAAAAAAAATTATTTAAACACCGTGATTTACAAAGTTGTTCACAGTACAGTTGTTTCAGTTATTCAATATTCCAACACCAGTTCCACCACCAATGTGCCCTTACCGCCACCAAAGACCCTAGTTTCCCACCCACTCCCTTAAGCCTGCTCCCTTAGCAGACACTAATTAATTTACTTTATGTTGCTTATAATAACATATATCTCGTAATGGTGTTGCTAAAGTCATGACCTTTTACTGAGCAGCTAGGTGCAAATTGGGCTATCTGTGCTATTGCTTTCACTTTCTAAACTTAGTGGCTTCTACTAAATTTTTAACAAAATTGTTAGTGTTAGTTTCTTACAAATATTCAATATTCGGGCCGGCGATAGCCCAGCGGTGGGCGTTGCCTTGCAGCAGGCCTGGCCGGCCTGGGTCGTCGGCGTCCCATATGGTCCCCGAGACTGCCAGGAGTAATCCTGAGTGCAGAGCCAGGGTAACCCATGAGCACTGCTGGGTGTGACCCAAAACAAAAAAAAAAAAAAATATTCAATATTCAATCCCAAGACCACCACCATTGCAACTTCCCACCACCATTATTTTCAATTTCCCCAACCTCTGCTTAAGCCTGCCCCTAAGCAGACCCTCAATTATTTATTTTATATTGCTTCTTAGAGCTAATTTTCAAGCATATTATAATAGACTAAAAATAAACCCTAAAATTTGCTTCTAACTTACAGGCGCTTAATACGTTTCCCAAAATGGAAGCTCTTGCTTTTGTAACTATTTCAGATTGAAATATTTCCAGACAAGTACCCATATTATTATCAATTCAGTAAATGCAAGAAATCAGGCAAAATAACCTGGCATTGAACATCTATGTTCTGCAAATATCAACCAATTTCATCATATAAATCATTGCAGATTATATGCTAATTCTATGGGGGAGAAGAAATGAACAGAAACTTCCAAAAAAGAAGAAATTTGAATGAACAAAAGGCATATGAAACAGTGCTCTTCATTATTAATGATCAGGGAGATGCAAATCAAAACAAAAATGAGGTATCGTATCATGCCACAGAGACTGGAACACATCCAAAAGAGCAAGAACAACCAGTGCTGGCATGGATGTGGGGAGAAAGGGACTCTCATCCACTGTTGATGGGAATGCAGACTGGTCCAACCCTTTTGGAAAACAATATGGACATTCCTCCAAAAACTAGATATTGAGCTCCCATTTGACCCAGCAATACCACTCTTGGGAATATACCCTGGAGACCCAAAAACACACAGAAGTAACACTATCTGCACTTCTATATTCATTGCGGCACTATTTTCAATAGCCAGAATCTGGAAACGACCTGAGTGCCCGAGAACAGAAGACTAGCTAAAAAGAAACTATGGTACATCTACAAAGAAGCAAAGAAACTATGGTACATCTACACAGTGGAATACTATGCAGCTGTAAGAAAAGATGAAGTCATGAAATTTACCTGCAAATGGATGGACATGGAGAGTATCCTGCTGAGTGAAATTAGTCAGAAGCTAAAGGACAGATATAGAATTACTGAATTCTATATTCAGTGGGATATAAAAATATACTAGTGTTCTACTAATTGTGGGAAATGGTAGCGCCATACTAGAACTGAGCATTGATATACACAAAGGGAGTTACATAATAATCCCTAAATGTCCGTAGGGCAAGACACAATGGTAAGAGAAGAGAGAGAAAGAGAGGGAGGGAGGGATAGAGAAAGAGAGAGAGAGAGAGAGAGAGAGAGAGAGAAAAGAAAAGTGCCTGCTATAGAGGCAGGCTAGGGAGGAGGGAAGGAATTTGGGGAAGTTGGTGGTGGGAACAGGGCACTGGTGGAGGGATGGGTGCTGGAAAAATGTATGACTGAAAGTCAATCATAAACATCTTTGTAATTGTATATCGCATGGTGGTATAATAAAAATTTTTAAAGTAGGATTTAACCATTATGTAAACCTCCACATAGTCTTCTGAGCATTGCCAGCTGCAGCACTAGGGGTCTTGAGCATGTATAGTGGTTCCAGCACCTCTGGGCCCAGGCAACACTAGCAGAGCTGTGTAAAACACAGTAATCTCATTGAGTTATGAATAAAGGTTATTTCAAAATATCTGATTATATGACTACATCTGGACACATTTAGCACTTTGGTGAGAGATCTATAATGTGAAAATTAGAAAATGAAAGGATTTTCATTTCCTGGGGATTATTCCAGTGCTGTCCCCAGACCTCTTCCAACATAAAATAAGAGCTCTCAGTAACACATTTGTTTCTGTGACTCTGGCTGTGGGCAGTGGCCCCGAAGGTCTGTCAAGTACTCAAGCCTATGTGCTTCAAATGACATCCTGCTTTCAGGAAAATTCCCCCCACCCATGCTAAGAGGCGAGAGAGAATGAGTGAGTGAGAGAGAGAGAGAGAGAGAGAGAGAGGAACTCCTGTCTATGGAAAGCAGCTTCACACTTTGGCGTCAGAGTTCTCATCTTTTCAACACTGACACTGCGAAATTGTTTTGCATGTTATTACCAAGTTCCTACCTCCTCTTATTTTACACAAATGCATAGAGTTCATTGCTACTTTCTTTATACTTAATATTTTTTTATTTCCTTCCTTTTCCTTCCCCTTACAGTTCTTGTAATTACCCATGGCTGCACACACCTGGCTGTGGTGCTCACACACTGTAGCTGTGGAGCTCCCTCAGGCCACAAGCCTTGGTTGCAGTGTTTGTTGAGGGTTGCACACTTGGCAGATGCTCACACAGTGGCCATGTTGTGAGGCTCCCACACTCTGACTGCAGTACACACGCACACTTGGTGTGGTTCTCCAGAGATCATATACATTTTTGTTTGGTTTGGTTTGATTTGGGGGCCTTGCCTAGTTGTGTTTGGGGCTTACTCCTCTCATATGGATCATTCCTGTCACAGAACTATATGGAAGAAAAATATGGGAGAACTAATTGGGATAACAATATAGGATTCTGGGGATTAAAGCCAGGGTGACTGCTTGTAATGAAAGTGCCTTAAACTGTACAGGTTTCGATGGACCCCACCACCAGTAGGGATTGATCAAACTCACCACTTGGAAAGGTATCAGAATCAAACTCGCAGTCGCATACCTGCAGGGTCTGTGCTCCACTACTGAGCTGCATCCTGTTAATACTTTCTAAACATTGGGCCAGAGGGATAGTACAGCAGGGAGAATGGTTGCTTTGCATGCAGCAGAACTAGGTTCAATCATGGCATCCCATATGGTCCCCAGGGTACTGCCAGGAGTAATTCCTGAGTGCAGAACCAGGTATAACCCCTGAGCATCACCAGTGTGACCCAAAAAAAGTAAAAAAAAAACCCTACTTTCTAAATACTTGACTTTATTCTAAGTTACCCCCTCCTTGTTCTTAAATGTTCTTGTATGTCTTGTTCAGAACATCTTATTTTTTCTTAATTTATGCATTAAGAAATAAATTAAAACCCCTCCAGGTGTTGTAGGTATGGCTGCAGTGTCCGGCTGCGTCAGCAGGTGGCAGACAAGAGACAGGCTTGTCTACATTCCCAGTGCTCTGCCCGTGGGCCCTGGATGGTTGATGGTCTGACATAGAAAAAGACTGGGCCCCCTGGGATGAACCCAGAGCCGTGGCAGAGCCTGGCAAGCTACCTGTGGTGTATTCAATATGCCAAAAACAGTAACAATAATGAACCTCATTCCCAACAAATGGAGACTTTACTGGCGCCCCGCTTGAGCAAATTGATGAGCGGGAACACAAGTGACAAGTGATAAGTTTATGCATTACAATGATACTTCACTCTGTTTCCCAGGCAACAATTCTAACACACAATTTTTCATTACTGAAACTGTCCTCTCTATCATGACAAAGGCTTTAATGCTGAAACCCTTGTAAAAGAAAACCTGGAAGTCCTAGGACAAAACAAGACTGTTGGGCACCGCAGGGCATTTTATTTTATTTCTAAAAACTGTGTGCAGGGAGGCTACATTTTCTGAAAATTGGATTCTATGACAGCCAAGGATCTTATAAAAATACTTGTGCAAGAAGGACCGTTTGGGGCTAGTGGGGGTGAAGTGCTGTCTTAGAGCTGACTTGGGGCCAGATAGTACAGTGGGTAGGCCATTTGCCTTGCACGCTGCCAATGATTCTATCCCTGCATCCTATATGGTCCCCCAAGCACTGCCAGGAGCAATTCCTGAGTGCAGATCCAGGAGTAACCCCTGAGCATCACCAGGTGTGAGCCTGCCCACCCCCAAAAAAGGGAAATGTTGACTGATGCAGTACTTTGGGAAGACCAATTCACCCGCTACACTCCTCCACCCTGAGGAACACCCAGACTTAAAGCAGCCCCTTCCCAGGTGAGACGTCCCTGTGAGAGGAGGGAATGAGGGGGCAGGAGGTAAAACCAGGCACTTGACATCTCTCTGGTACTGGCAGCCTCCAATAGACATGTCCTAATTAGTTGTGGGATTTCCTCCCACCTTTTCTTTCTTTAAAACAATATGGTTGTGTGGAAAACTCCTGGTGGTGCTAGGGGCTGGGAAAAGGTGGGTTCAGAGATGGAAATCGGGGTCTCGCGAAGACCAGACTTGTGCTCGTCCACTTGAGCCACATCTCTGACCTGATTTCTCCTTATTTCCTAACTGCAGATAAGTTTGGTTTGGGCGCCCTCTCACCTCCTGCTGTCACTTCTATTCTCTGGCTTTCTGTGCCTTCTTTAAAATTGTCTCCAGGACAGGAGAAACAGCACCCAGTGGGTAATGTGCTTGGGCTCTCTGTTTTGATCGATCCCCATCACTGCATAAGATCCCACCAGCCCTACTAGGAGTGATCACTGAGCACAGATCACTTGATCACTTGACATCCCGTTATCCATTGATTTGCTTGAGTGGGCACCAGTAACGTTTCCATTTGACCCTATCACGTGCCAGTGTAGCCCAATGGCATCTTCTTGCTTCAGGAATACGAAGAGCCTCAAACCATTCGTTCAGGGTCTTGGCAAAGAAGTCTGACCTGAGCACAGAACCAGGAATAAATACTGAATCTAGCCACATGCATTCCCAAAACAAAAACAAGAAACTGTCTCCAACTAGTCCAGGAGGTATAGAGTTCTGATCTGACACACGTGGCTCAGATTTCTGCTCCACCCTAACCTGCACTGGTGCTTCCTGCACGCACACTAGAGTGTCATATCAGCATCAGAGAATGACTGGGAGGAGTCAAGATAAGTCATAACTGTGACTTACTCTTCACATAGCATCCAATGCAAGTTCAAGCATTTTAACTGAGATATAATAATTCTATGACTTCCTGGTTTCAGGTATATAGCATACTTAGCTAACCTTTGAGAATATTGCAAAATTATCACAAGTCTAGATGACGTCCATCACCTTTAGGGTTACCATTGTTTTTCTTGTGGTGAGAGCATTCTCACACCACCCTACCGACTACCCTTTCCTTTCTACTCATTGTTGTTGTGATGACCAGGTGTCACACACATACTTGGTTGTATGGTGCTTGAACTCTTGACTGTCATGCCTTTTCACTGTTTCACACATCGACTCATATGCAAAACCTTCACACACCTGCTGTGATGGGCTAGAGATAACACAGTTATTTTTTGTGTCTGCTTGTTTGACGGCCATACCTGACAGTGCTTCATTTAACTCTTGCCTCTGTGTTCAGGAGTGACCTTCTGTGGTGCTCCAAGGACCAGGTGTGGACCCAGGGATTAAACCAGGGATGTCTGAATGCATGGCAAGTGCCTTACATGCTCTACTTGCTCTCCTACTCTGCATACTTTTATGGGTTTTGTTTTTCAGCCCCCAATCTCAAATAACAGAACCACCAAGAACACGCTGAAGGGTGAACAAAAATGGTGGCCAAACCAGCAGCCTCATACTGACAAGGCAGTTGCTTTTTTCCATGAAGCCATTTCCTAGGCTTGTGATGAAGACTTTTAAGACCTACTCTTTGCAAAGTTTCAAATACAGTCTTGTTAACTATAGTCACTATGATGTGTGTTGCCTTCTCATGTGATGTGTTTCATTTAGCATTCATAGTACATACCACCTCTGACTTTCCAGCAGTAATTTTCCAATCATTTTCTGTAGCTCTTTTCCCTCCAGTGTCATTGATTTCCAATGAGGAGTAGAAAGGTGTCTGCTCAAGAAGCAGTTCCTATTAAGGTGTGGTGACCAATAGACTGCCTATGGAGCAGACTGTCTGCATTTTAACACTTATTAACCTCCACCAGTGGATTGCATAAGAGCTATTTTTTTTTAATTACAGGGAGTTTGAGAGCAGATTTTTCAATGCCATCTCCATAGTGAGCTGAATGGCAGCCTCCTTAAATGTATATGTTGAATCTTCAGTGCCTGTCTAGTGTTTCAGAATGACCTTTTTGAAGATAAGGTCTCTCTCAAGGAATGAACAAGATGAAACAAAGCCACTGAGTAGGCCCTAATCAAGGAATGACTGCAGTATCTTCTTAAAGGAAGATACTGGAATGCAAACTGCTCTAAGGAAGGTTCCATGTGCAGACCGGAGAAGGGTGGGTGAAGGAAGAGCTACAAGCTGGGAGAAAACTCCCCAAAAAACACCATCAGGATTCCAGGAACTTAGGTGTGTGGCTTCCCCAAGTGTAACAGATCAATTTCTGCTATTTACATTTTCCTATATGCTGTAATTCCTTACACACCTTTTGTAACTAAAAATACCTAGGGCCAAATCCTGGATAAATTCTCTCCATTCCCTGTTTCCACTGTGGCGAACTCCAAAGCTTCAATCTAGGTTCAGGATGGGAAGGAAGAGAATGACTATTTATTGAGTTCTTCACATGTAATAAGAACCGTGCTCATTTGTAGATGGTAGTTAACACAGATTAAAAAATTGAGGGTGAGGGGCCGGAGTGATAGCCCAGAGGGTAGGGCGTTTGCCTTGCATGCAGCCAGCCCATGCTGGCATGGGTTCGATCCCGGCATCCCATATGGTCCCCGAGCACCACCAGGAGTAATTCCTGAGTGCAGAGCCAGGAGAAACCCCTGAGCATTGCCGGGTGTGACCCAAAAAAGAAAATTTAAAAAAAGAAAGAGGGTGAGGAAGGTTTTTTGTCTTTACCAAAATCAAGATACACTTTTCTTTTGTTTGTCTGGAGGCACACCTGGCTGTACTCAGGACTTACTCCTGGTTCTGAGTTCAGAGATTCCTAGATATTCTTTCTTAAATTTTTTTTTGATTTTTGCTCTATTTAAGGTACTGTGGTCTTCAATATTGTTAGTCATGGGGATTTTTGCAGAAATCATCCCAGCAATGCCAGAGTGTCTGCTTCCCTCCCCATTGTCCCAGTGTCTTCCCCCTCTGGCTCCTTCCCACTGCCACCCCCCCCCCAAGCTTCCTGCTGAAGACCAGTTCTCAGTTTTTGTTTTCTTTGGGCATCTATTATTCCCCTGCTGCTTATTAATGTCCCATATATGAGAGGAATCATTCTGTGTCTGCTCTTCTCCTAACTTTACTCAACATGGAACTCTCCAAATCCATCCATGTAGCAGAAAAAATCACATGACTGTATCTTTTCTTAAGTAAGGATTAATTTTCTTAAAATTGAGCAGACGCCTTCCTACTCCTCATTGGAAATCAATGACACTGGAGGGAAAAGAGCTACAGAAAATAGATTAAAGATTAATTCAATCTTTTCTTAATTTTCTTATAATTGCTACCAGTAACATTATAGACCTCATTCCCATGCTGATGGAATGGTTTGAGGCTCTTTATGTTCCTGGAGCAAGCAGGTGCCCTTAGGCTCTACTAGCATGAGACAGGACATATGGAGATGTTACTGGTGCCCACTCGAGCCAATCGATGATGAACAGGAAGACAGTGATCTTTTCTTGTAGCCAAGTAATATTCCATTATATGTTCTTTATCCAGTCATCTATTCTTAAAAACTTGGTAGTTTCCAAATTTTGACTATTGTAAACAGTGCTGCAATGAAAAGTTTAGATATTCTTAACCATCAATATGGACCATTTATATTTCTATCCATGTTGCAAGCTACACAGAAATTACTAGAGAAGCATCAGTGAATCACCTAATCATTTCTTTCTCTCAAAGAGTCAGAAGTGTGTTTGTGTGTGTGTGAATAGACTTTTAAACAAAAATCACGCAAATAACTACAGAATCACAAAAAATATGGGACCAGAGTGATAGCACAGAGGGTAAGGGTTTGCCTTGCACGCTGCCAACCCAGGTTTGATACCCGGCATCCCATATGGTCCTCCGAGTGCTGCCAGGAGTAATTCCTGAATACAGAGCCAGGAGAAACCCCTGAGCATCGCTGATGTGACCCAAAAAGCAAAAATAACAATAATAATAATAATTTATGAAGAAACAGAACATATATATTTTAAATTTTATTATAACACCATGAGATTGACCATTACAAAGCTGTTCATGATTGGGTTTCAGTCATATGGTGTTCCAGCACCCATCCCTCCACCAGTGCACAAGTGCACATTTCCTACCACCAGTATCCCCCTCCCTCCAGCCTGCCTCTATGGCAGATACTTCTCTCTCTCTTTCTCTCTCTCTCCTTCTCCCTTCTTTTGTGCATTGTGACTTGCAGTACATACATTGAGGGGGTCATCATGTATATCCTTTTACCTACTTGCAATGCTCAATTCTAGTCTGGCTTTACCATTTCCAACTATTATTGGCAAACTGGTCCCTTACCTAATCTCTATCTTACCTAATTTTACCTAATCTCTGTCACGCACACACTTGTAGTAGATTCCAACCATTGAAAAGTCCTCCTGGCCCCAACGATTCATAGAAGAAACCTGTGAATTTAATGCCTTTCAGTAAAACTTTACTGAGTCCCTACATATGTCAGATTGGCTACCTGCTTGGAGAATATCAGTGAGCATGGAATAAGTCTATTCTCATAGGACTTTCCTGTCTAGTTGGGCAGAAAGACACTAACACTACCAAATGAGAGAACTGCTCGGAGTTATAACTTCAGGGTGACCTGGGAGTATTTAATATAGTCTAATACAGGAAGTTAATGTGGATGACGTCTGGGGGATAGCTCAGTGGCAAGTCACCTACCTTGCAAAGGTCAGGCAACAAGTGAATCAGTGAATCACCTAATCATTTATGTATGTCCATCAAGATCCTCTGACACTGTCATTTTGAATTCATGGCTTACTGCAAAGTGTGTGTGAGCCCTGCCCAGCACACAATGAAGTGTGCAAACACTGAACCCAAATGTGTGCAACCACTGGTAATCATGACTGCAAAATGAGATCTGAAGAATTTTAAAAAGAAGAAATCAAGGCATGCCTGCCTTCTGGAGGATTTGCCTGCCTTCTGGAGGATTAGAAACTGAAAAGATCAGAGAGCAGTAAGGCAAGCAGGGGCGAGCCATGCTTCTTCCTCAGGCCCCTCCAGTTCAGATAATGCCCCCTCCTGGACACTCCTCCCTGAAGGCTTCTCTCTCCTGATCTTAAAAAGTTGCTTGGGTGAAACTCTGAGCCCACCCACCCAGAGTGCTCAGTGTTGCCTCTGGGATGGGGCCCTTGCCTTTGCCTTTGATGGGGTACCAGGGAGCTCCCCATTTCAGTGGATGCTGTTAGGGCATTACCTCTTCCTATCTCTTCTCACTCTGACAAACACTGGGGCTTGACTTCCCAAACACTATTTCCTTTATGCCTTCTATGTTAGAAGACAAGAACAAAAATGTTTACTTGCCTAAGTTGCTTTGTTGGCACTGTGGTTGGTTAATCCTGTGTTTCCATTTTACCTACCAAGCATAAACTACTGGTTGGTGATTTCCAGGAAGGCCTCTCACTCTCCACCCCTTCCCTATGCCCTTTTCCTCCTTCTTGACTTGCATTTAAATGTATGAACAGGACATTAGCACTTACAGCTATGGTGAGGATAGCCGCTTGCTAAGGGTGTTAAATCCCAAGAAAAGGCTCGCATCACTCTGTCACAGGGGTTCTGCTTCTGCCCTGACTTAATTCGTCACATAATCTAGGAATCTCAGTGTTAAGTGTTTTTCCTCTCATTTTCATTTTGCTTCTTCTGAATACCTTCTTTTTTTTTTCTTTTTGGGTCACACCCAGCGGTGCTCAGGGGTTACTCCTGGCTCTGCACTCAGGAATTACTCCTGGCGGTGCTCGGGGGGACCATATGGGATGCCGGGATCAAACCCGGGCCGGCACAGGCCGGCCGCGTGCAAAAAGCGCGCCCTACCACTGGGCTATTGCTCCGGCCCCTGAACACCTTCTTAATTGATTTAACCATTACCCTACCACCCTGCCAACAACAACAAAAAAAGAACTTAGATATTTATATCCTAGTTTGGAAGGACTGTAGAACTTTGAATATTTTGCTTTGTATCTGGGTATCCTTGGTTGAAAAGCTCTAGGTGTTAACCACCAATTTGAGTTGACTCATATTTGCTTGAACTATTGTCCTCGGGATGGAAGAATCCACTCCCCTTGGTGTTGCCTGGGTTAAAACACTTGGGGCTCTTGTATTCTAATGCTTCACATTAAAATAGGTGAGAAGTAATAGGGGTTGGCTGCTGTAAGTCTAGCACAATAAAAAAAAGAGAGAGAGACAGATCACTCTGGAAAATAATAATAATTGGAGGAAATGTGAAGAGAAAGTAAAGCAAGGGTGCTTTGTTGGCCTCAGGCCATTTACTCCCTTTTATAAAGATCTAGATGTGGAGAAAATACCATGTCCTAAGGTCTTCCTTCCTTTGAATTTTGCATCTTTTAGTCACAGAGAGGTATTTTCTAAAGAGATTTTTCTAGGGTATTGCATTGCATTATAGTATAATTCAAAAAGAGTTTCATACAGGGGGACAAAATGTATCCTTTGTAAGATTTTTCCTATTTGGAATATAATCACAGGGTTTATAAACCAGAAATCCCTGGTGACCTTGCCATTAACTACTTTCTCTTTCTCTCTATCTCTCTCTCTCCCTCTCTTTCTCTCTTTGTTGTTTTTTGGGTCACACTCGGCAATGCTCAGGGGTTACTCCTGGCTCTGCATTTAGGAATTACTCCTGGTGGTGCTCAGGAGACCATATGGGATGATGGGGATAGAACCCAGATTGGGTGCATGCAAGGCAAACACCCTCCCTGCTGTGCTATCGCTTTGGCCCTAGACTACTTTCTCTTCAGCAAACATTTTTATGTTTGTAAGCTGATCATAAAAAAAGAAAACAGAATTGTCACTTGAATTCAATGGCAAGTTCTATAAGTCATTGGCCTCAGTTGTTGCACTGAAAAACTAAAATGACATGAACTTTGTGGCTTGGCCTGATTTTAGACTTGTGAGAAGAGGAAAAGGGAGAACAGAAAATCTGGAAATAAGACCATCCACTTCCCACAGTACTATCTGAGAGATGTCCTTGCTCCATATTTCCTTTTGGCCTGGCCAGAGTCCGTGCTTTGGGCTAAGATGGCAGGGTGGAAAGTACAAGTTCTTGGCTTTCAAGGAGTAGAGGTACCCTGTAGCCAAAGAAAGGACTAATGACATATGTACAAAATGAAACCGGGATGCTATTTAAGGGTTTGAATAGCCCAAGGGACTGGCTCTTTCTCTCTTTGTCTCAGTCTGTACCGTCTCCCTCCTGTGGTCTTTCTGCCTTCCTTCTGTGTTGTGTCTACTCTATTTTCCTTTCTTTATTAACAGGCTAGGACCTAAGTCCAAAGACCAGAGTGAGCTAACACAATGACATTACTCTCTGATAGTGTCCCTTTGGGCAAAGTTATCTATGTGTAGTTTTTGCATGAACCAAGAACCAGCTGATGGACAAGGCTGCCTGAGTCCAAGTTTCCACATTCACACAGTAGTCCCTAAAAACACAGCTACCAGCCTACAGTTTTCCTCACAAAGGGGTATGACCTAAACTGTTCACATTAGAAACTAGGGATTGATAACACAGTCTGGTGGAGGTGGGGGGCTCAGACCCATACTCAGTCCCAAGCCTTCACAAGCAGATTTACTTAATCAGTCAATGATGATTTCTTCTATTAATAGGACATGATCATTAAACCTATGTCACAGGGTTGTGATGAGACTTAGAGCGAATAATGTATAGGTGAAAGGGATTTGTTAACTATTATATTATATGGATAGTATTACTATCAGAAAGAGATAACCACAAGCTATTTCAAAATAATTGACGTCTTAGAAAGGATAGCTGGGAGGAGAATATCTGGGAGGAGAATAGTAACAAGGAATAGTACCAGGTAATAGATAACAAGGGATGATGGGGCATGTTGGGAGCAGGGGGTCTCCTGTGACCCTGAACCAGAGATGTCCAAGGCTCTGGATGTTATGTGTGTGTGTGTCATATATATATATATATATATATAATCACTTGTATCACTTGTCTTCCCGTTGTTCATCGATTTGCTCGAGCGGGTGCCAGTAACATCTCCATTCATTGGGAATGAGGTCCATTATTATTACTGTTTTTGGCATATCGAATACACCACAGGTAGCTTGCCAGGCTCTGCCGTGGCTCTGGGTTCATCCAGGGGACCCAGTCTTTTTCTATGTCAGACCATCAGACATCCGGAACCCAAAGGGGAAAGCCCTGGGTGTAGAACAAGTTTGTCTTCTGTCTGCCACCTGCCGACACAGCCGGGCACCGAGTCACACCTACAACACCTTGAGGGGCATATGGTGAAATAAGTGACAGAGAAATCCTTTAATGTTCCCTGGTCAATGTCTAGCCCCCTCTAATTTTCTCTCTTTCACCACTAACCTTTCCAAATTTATTTCAACACAAAAGTTGATGGGAATAATTTAAAGCAAGAGTGAAAAGAGGTGGCAGCAGTGATGGAGTAATAAGATATGGGGTGTGAGTTCCTCAGAAGGGCCGGGCAGGTCAGCCTACAGAGATTGCTGGGGAATTTCGGTGCATAGAGAAACATCGTGTATGCCAGTAAATGGCAAGCCCTTTGTGTGAAAAGCAGCCCTGACCCTGAGCAACGCAACATCTGGAATCCCTGGAACAGTCTGACTCACTGTTGAGGTAGCTAGCTGAGGGCGGGCGCAGCATCAAGTACAGTGGCTTTGCTTTCCCCTCCCTTCTCTCTCACTCGATGGCTAAGCCCAGGGGAAAGCAGAGAGGAGAGGCTACGGGCCTATTCGCGAGCCTTCCATTCCAGTAGGAATTCCTTCCAGTTGTTCACCTTTTGATTATCATGTGAACATGTTCTGGAAGCACACTGAAAAGGCTTATCATTTATTTATAAAAGCAGAGTTTTCAAGATTCTAGTGCAGACTGGAATTTCTTGGTCTAACAAAGACTGCTGGACTCTGCCCCCCCCCCCCCCCCAGATCCTCACAGAGTCATGCAGAATGGGATTAAAGAGGGGACAGGAAAAGAAGGAGTAGGGTTTTGATGTTTTCCTCCAAGAAGGAAAAGGAAGGAAAGGAAGAGGTGATAGGGAAGTGAAGAAAGGGTGAATCATGCTCGAGGCTCTATATTTGGCTTCTCTCAGTGGCATTGGCAGATAGGGCTGCTGGATCCAAAGCTTGGGGCCTGGGTTTCACTTCCACCAGATCTTTCAGTTCTCTGTTAATTAGGACATGGGAGACATTGTCATGATAATTAGTGTCTAGAAATGAGGAATTATGGGAAGCAGTAGGAGAATATTTAATTGTAGAGTGGAGAAGACTCACAAGGATGACAGGATTTTGAGTCTCTGCCGAGAACAACGCTTCACCGAGCTGCTTTTCTTGAGATTGCCCTGATGTCTGTTATATAAAAGAATCTTTGTTTCGTCTGAGCATGTAGAGTTGTCAATTTTTTTTTAATTTATTCTACAAGATTCTCAGGATCTGCAGGGAAAATTCTGCTTCTTTGTTCCGATGGTTAGGAGGTTAGCTCTCGGATGGGACCTCAGCAGGCGACCGAGGCAGATGTGTTTGGTTTCTTGGCCTGAGTTAAGGATTTTTACCTATTCTTTTGGAGAGGTGGGAAAAGTGGAAAAGGAAGGACGCCACCTATTTTGCCAAATGTAGTGGTCATTTCCCTTTCCCTACTTCACCGGTCCCGATACACATCTTTTAGCCTTGGGTGAAAAAAAAACTGAGCACAATGTTTCCCTTCCTGAACACTGAGTAAATCCGTGCTTACTGGAATGAGCTTAACTAGAAATTCCCCCTAATCCGTATTCCCATGTGGAAAAGACAAAGTGATCGGCTCATAATGGTGCACGAAAGGTCCTAAGTCATGCCCAATTGCTTTTGACTTTACCCACTATTGATTATGCACGTAAAACTAGCTCATTTTCAAGATTCGATATTGAAAAATGGAAGTGAGAAATCCCTTTACAAAGTCTCACTCCACTTCTAGTGCCCCAATTAAACATTTGATTGACTAATACACTTCTGTAGAAATTTTAATGCATACAAATGTGTATGTATATATAATATAGAACATGTATAAATGACATCACACTGTATTAAGTAACTAGATTTTCACTTCTATATCATAAACATATGTAACATTGTGTGGCCTTTTTTATGGCCACACAATGTTATACAGTATAAACTCATCCAAATTTGTTTTACTAAATTTCTTCTTTGGCTGGAGGGGAGACGTGGAAGGTTGGCCACACTCAATAATATATAGAGCTTACTCCTGACTCTGTGCTCATGGATCATTCCTGGCAGTGTTTGGGTAAACCACATGCAAGGCAAGCAGCTTACCCACTGTACTATCTCTCTGACGCCAATATCATTGGGAATATTTAATATGCTTCCTCTTCTTGATTACCAGAATCAGTTCTGCAGTTACATTATTCATCTATGGTTTATTCTTTTTTAAACTGTTTTACTATTTCTTTTTTACAGAAATAAACAAATTTATTTCACTCTCTGGTGGTTTAATTTTTTTTTTCTGGTGGTTTAATTTATCTCAGCATATTCATCTGTAAATAAGTACTAATAGTATAACCTTATAAGTTTGCCAGTAATGATTAAATGACTAAATATATGCCTTAGCATACAGCCTGACAAAGAATAAGGACTCAGTAATTGTTGGCTACTTCTATTGCTTAATTGTGCTTTCGTATGTAATTTTGTTGTAACTAAGAGTGCTGAATCTAAACAATTATAAAATTAAAAAGGAACATTGTTTAAATATAGTTCATATACAACTAAAAAACATTAAAAGGAACGATAGTACAATAGGTAGGATGTTTGCTTTGCTTGTGGTCTACCTGTGTTCAATCCCTGGCATCCCATATGGGTTCTCTGAGCACCTCCAGGAGTAATTCCTGAGTGCAGAGCCAGAGTAACCCCTGAGCATCACTGGGTGTGACCCCAAAAGCAAAATAAATAAATAAAATTAAAAATGTACAATTTTATGAGGTTTTTATTTGTTTGTTTTGGGGTCTACCCCCAGCAATGCTCAGGATTTACTACTGGCTCTGTATTCAGGGATCACTCCTATGGAGTGCCAGATAGTAAACCCAGGTCAGCCACATGCAAAGAAAGTGCCTTGTCCAATGTATGATCTTTCTTTTTTTAGCTCCAATTCTATGAGTTTACCAAAGTGCAAATTCCATGAGTTTTATACTTCAGTCAACCTATAAAATCTTTCCATCACCTCGAAGGAAAATCCCCCACAATCCTTTTGCAATGCATGTTCCTTTATGATGGCAGGATCTGTTGCTTTAGTTTCTGCTATTATGTTTGTTACTATAGGTTTGTTCATACTTTCTAGATTCTTACATAAGTAAGATGATGTATATGTGCTCATTTAGTCTGCATTCTTTTTTAATTAATTAATTAATTAATTTTTTTTCTTTTCCCAAATTTTATTACACCACTTTTAGACATACAATTGCAAGATGCTCATGTGGAGTTTTGGTTCTACAGTGTTCCAACACCCATCCCCCCACCCGAACCCATCTCCCATCACCAATGTCCCCACCTCCCTCCCCCTCCTGCACCCCAACTACTTGGCGGGTTCTGTATGTCTTTTCTCTCCTCTCTATCTCTCCCTCCCGCCTACCGTTCCTACACATTGTAGAATGCAGTACATTAAAGGACATAACTGTTTCCACTAGTTTGATGGACATGCGACTTGTCTAACATGCCTAAGTGGCATGATGGACATGCCACTTAGGGGCCTCATGGTCAGCATCTGGACAGCGAAGGTGGAGGCTACTGTGGTGGGCGAGTCTCATCCGGCTGCTTCCGGGACCCCCGAGAGGTGATGGGTCCACTCCCCAAAACCCATCTGTTCTCCTGGGAGCCCCATGGTCAGCTCAGCCTGGGGAGGCGGAGTTCCAGCTTCCCCAGCTGCGTTTGAGACTGCATGCTATGTCTGGTCGCCCCAGGGCAGCTCCTGGGTGGGGCCACCAGGCTCTCGACAAAATGGAGGGGGGAAGGGCCGATCCCTAACTCCATCTGATGAATTCCCAGTGATTCCCTTCTGGGAGCTGCCTACCTGGGCTCGAACTGGTTTTGCTCTGGTAATCTGGTCTTGAGGTAGCATCCCAGCATCCGGACAGCGAAGGTGGCGGCTAGTGTGGTGGGCGAGTCTCATTCGGCTGCTTCCGGGACCCCCCAGAGGTGATGGGCCCACTCCCAAAACCCATCTGTCCCCTCCTGGGAGCCCCATGGTCAGTTCTAGTCTGCATTCTTTTCCATAGCATAATTGTTTTTAGCTTTTTCCTATAGTTGCCTGCAACACTAATTAATTTCTTTCTATTGTTGCCTTGTGTTCCATTCTTTGGATGTATTACAATTTCCATTCAGCAGTTAATGAGCATGTGAATTGTTTCCAAATTTTAACTATGATAAACAAAGCTGCTATGAACGCTTGTAGAAGTTCCTATGAAGACCACAAGGACTTTGGATAGACTCATGTTTCACAAGGGTATGAGCCAACATATGCTTCTGAAATGCAAGGTATTTGATCTTGTTCACCTTTCCAGTTTTAGCTATTCTATTGATTGCCTGTTAGCATATCATTATGGTGTTAATGTGTATTTCTCTGATAACTAATGATATTGAGAATTTTCCCACATGCTTTAGGCCATTTGTATATCTTACTTTATTTATTTGAAAGGGACCACACCTGGTTGTGCTCAGGATTTGCTCTTATCTACATTCTCAGGTATACTTCCTGGTGAGTCTCAAGGGACCATATGAGGTGCCAGGAATTTAATCCACAAGCAAGGCGAGCATCTTAATGTACTCTCTTGCCCTGTTTGTCTTATTTTATAATTTATCTACTGAACTGTACTTCCTGTTTAAAATTTAGGCTTATTACAGGGTTGTAAGACTTCTAACAGCATATTCTAGATACAAATTATTTGTCAGATATAGAAAAAATAATTTTCTCCAAGTCTGAATTGCCTTTTCATTTGTGTTTTCCAAAAGCTATGGTTTTAAATTTTAATAAAAAATAAATTTTAATAAATCCTATGATTTTTTGATTTATAAAAAACAGATTAAGTAGTGGTTGGTTGACATAGTTTTCATATTTAGTGCATGCAATATTTTATAATTGCTTAAACATTTTAAGGTGTGTGTTAATTTTATGCTTGATTAACAAAAACTCCTTTTCCATATTGCCTTGGGGGTAGAATTCATTGTATTTATATGTCATGTAGTGACTCTTAAATTTCAATACCTTTTTAAATCTTTTTTTGGAGAAGATTTCACTGAACATTTGTAACAGAAGATTTTTCCCTACATGAGTCATGTACAAAAATCTATCAAAAATGATAATGAAAATATATAATGAATGCTTATTCCACAATAGGTACTGTGTGAAGTGGATTCTTTCATTTAATCCTTACAGTTACTCTATGATTTGGTCACCATTGTTACACCCACTTTACAAAACAGGAAGCTATCTTAGTGTGATGCTTACTCTCAGAGAGCTAGAATCCAAACCCCAGCCAGATGTCTGAGCTCTGACACCCACGCTTCTCTCCTCTGGCTTTCCTTGCCTGCAAGAAAAGAGATGTATTACATGTCAGTGATAGAATTGACTTAGCAATGTATCTAAATTGTTGCACATTAAGATTATTTAATACCCAATGTGTATTCCTATTTTCCAACCTGTTCCAATATTTTTAACACCCGGTTTTAATATTTATTAATAGCATGCCTCATGTTATTAATAGGGCTATAATAACCAGCTATTACTTCTTAACCATCTATTCTTTATTTTTATCTGGTGTTTCTTTTTTATCATTCTCATGTAGGTATTTGCTGTCTTGAGATTTCCAACTGTTTCATTTCTGAAAAAAATGGCTTAATGCAAGAATTAAAATCACAGTTGCCAATATTCTTAAGTAAAAACTTAGAAGATGCTTGTATTGAAGTGTCCCTCTCTCCAAGTTACAGCTCAAGAGCCAGGAATGTGGAAGATGGACAGAGTTGCTAAGGGAGATGAGGGCTGTCCCTTATAAATAAGAAACGTTGCTGAGTCATAGCTGTCTTTCATTTTGAAGAAATGAGAATCTGTAAAGGCAGACGACCATGAGATAGATATCTGCAGCTCAAAGCTAGCTCCTAGAAAAGACTGGGACTGTGTTTTTGTTGTTTAGTTAGGGACCTGGCTAGTGGGGGTGGGGGGCGGGAGAGGGGATACCAAAGTCAGAGATTCTCAAGAGCCTCTGTGATTCCTGCAACTGATTGAACCTAGGGCCCTGCAGGGCCAATCCTGTGTTCTTTTGATCCACACCCCTAGGCTGGGCTGGTGCCTTTTCAATGTAGAATTAGTGAGGTGGGGTCAACTGAGCTTGAACAGTTGGCCAGAGCTTTGTTATGCTATCCACCATTTGTCTTCCAGTGGTGCTTAGTTGGTGTGTGTGTGTGTGTGTGTGTGGGGGGGGAGGCAGGGGGGGGGGGGGGGGGAGTCTGAATAGAGTTCCTTCCAGAAGACATGTTGATGACGATTCCACATTACTTCGTGCTTTAAGAAATAAACAATTAAGTATACTGTGAACATTTGTTCTTTCTCTTTTCCAGCTCCCTGAAGCAATAGAGAAATGAAACGGCATGGGGGAAAAATTCCATCTGTCTCACATTAATTACTGAATGAAAGAGTATAAAAGCAAGACCTTTCTTCCCTTAGTGATAGATATGAACAGGAATATTCAGGTCACACGAAAACTTGGGGAGTCATATGAAAACATGGTAACTATGTTAATAGGAACAGTTACTTTCAGTGGGAAGATGATTAATTCTAGGGCCAGGTCATGCCAGACAGATTTAGGATGTCGGGAGAGAAGAGGAGAGGAGAAAAGTGGGGGGGGAGAGAGAGGGTAGGGGAGTTTAATGCTCAAAAGATACTAGCACTTTATATTACTTTAGTTCTTTGTTGGTGATAAATATACTTTCATAGCTTTTCTCAAAGTTCTTAGAGTTTTTAGTTCTCACCAGGGAGATTTTGAAGATCTCAAATATTTAAAAATCATTGATAGACATGTTGGTACCAGTGAGCAATTTGCTTTAAAACAGTAGGTAGTGATAACATGAAGCGGCTGGGGAGGCTGGAGCTCGGCTCGCCCGGGCCCAGCTGAAGAGGGGACCCCCAGGAGGGCAGACGGTTTTGGGAGTGGGCCCGTCGCCTCTGGGGGTCCCAGAAGCAGCCGGATGAGACTCCGCCCATCACACTAGCCACCATTTTCGCTGTCCGGACGCTGGGAAACTGCCTCACGACCAGATCAACAGAGCAAAACCAGTTCGAGCCCAGTGCGAGCCGCTCTGGGCCGCGTGGTCCATTAAAACAGTGGAAACAGTAATGTCTTTTAATGCATTGAATTCCACGAAGAGCAGGAAAGTTTGGCGGGAGGGGAGAGATAAAGAGGAGACAAATGACATACAGAACCCGCCAAGTAGTTGAGGTGTGGGAGGGGGTGGGAGGTGGGGACATTGGTGATGGGAGATGGGTTTGGGTGGAGGGATGTTGGAACACTGTAGAACCAAAACTCTACATGAGCATCTTTCAATTGTATTTCTAAAACGGTGTAACAATATTTGGGGGAAAAATAATAAAATAAAATAAAATTGGAAAAAGAAATAAAACAGTAGGTAGTGCTTTATTACTTGTTATCTTGCATATGTTTCACCTCAATTTCTTACGAAAAATTAGCTTCTAGAGAGTATTCACTCCCAATTTCTGATTCAGTAGTTTTGAGATTGGTCTCTAGTTACTTAGATTTTATTATACTACCATAAGATATACAATTACAAAGATGTTCATGAGATGTTCATATTTGGGTTTCAGTCATACAGTGTTCCAGCACCCATCCCTCCACCAGTGTCTATTACCCACCACCAATGTCCCTGATTCCCCTCCCCCTCCCCTAGCCTGTCTCTATGGCAAGTTCTTTCTTTCTCTTTCTCTCTATCTCTTTTCCTTCCTTTCCACATTGTGGATTACAAAACATACATTAAGAGGTTGTCACGTGTATCTCTTTGCCTGTATTTAATGTTCAGTTCTAGGTTGGTATTAGCACTTTTGACAATTATTAGCACACTGTTCCATTCTCTGTTACCTAGCCTCTGACTCCCACACGTTTGTGATAATTTCCACCTTTGAAAAGACCTCCTGATCCATATTTCACCTGACCTTGGATATTGGTATCATAATATGTACATATATATGTTTATATCATGCAAATAATGCAGTCATTCTATATCTGTCCTCTCCTTCTGGCGAATTTCATTCAACATGATCCTGTCCATGTCCATCCATTTATAGGCAAATTTCATAACTTTATTTTTCCTAACAGCTGCAAAGTATTCCATTGTGTAGATGTACCAAAGCTTCTTTATCCAGTCATCAATTCTTGGACACTCTGGTTGTTTCCAGATTCTGGCTATTGTGAATAATGCTGCTATGAACATAAAAGTAGGGATGGTGTTTGTGCTGCATATTTTTGGCTTCCCATGGTATATTCCCAGGAGTGGTATGGCTGGGTCAAATGGGAGTTCAATTTCTAGTCTTTGGAGGAATGTCCATATTGTTTTCCAGAAAGGCTGTACCAGTCGACATTCCCACCAACAATGGATGAGTGTCCCCTTCTCCCCCCCACATCCATGCCAGCACTTGTTGTTCTTGCTCTTTTGGATATGTACCAGACTCTGTGGTATAAAATGATATCTCATTGTTGTTTTGATTTGCATCTCTCTGATGATTAATGATGATGAGCATTTTTCATATGTCTTTTGGCCATTCGAATTTCTATCTTGTTGAAGTTTCTGTTCATTTCTTCTCCCCATTTTTTGATAGGGTTGGTTGTTTTCTTCTTGTAAAGTACTAGCAGTGCCTGATATATCCTGGATATTAACCCCTTGTAGATAGGTATTGAATGAATATTCTTTCCCATTCTATGGACTGTCTTTGTATCTTGGTCACTGTTTCTTTTGAGGTGCAGAAAATTTTTAGTTTCATGTAGTCCCATATGTTTATCTTTTCTTCTAGTTGCTTTGTTAGTGTTGTTTCACCTTTGAAGATGTCTTTAGCTTCAATGTCATGGAGGGTTTTCTATATATTTTCTTCAATGTACTTTAGGATTTAGGTCTGATATTGAGATCTTTAATCCATTTTGATCTGATTTTTGTGCATGGTGTTAGACAGAGGTTCAAATTCATTTTTTTTCACATGTTGCTGCCCAGTTTTCCCAACACCACTTGTTGACAAGGACTACCTTACTCCATTTTGGCCTCTGTGCACCTTTATCAAAGATTAAATGTAGTTTGATCTTTGATAAGATTTTTTCAGGATTTTTCAGTATTTTTCAGGATACTCAATTCTATCCCATAGGTCCACAGGTCTGATTTTATTCCAATACCTTGCTGTTTTAATTACTGCTGCCTTGTAGTACAGTTTAAAGTTGGGAAAGGTGATGCCTCCCATCTTCTTTTATTCTTGCTTTTTGGGTCACACCCGGCAATACTCAGGGGTTTCTCCTGGCTCTGCACTCAGGAATCACCCCTAGCGGTGCTCAGGGGACCATGTGGGATGCCAGGGATTGAACCTGGGCGCGGCATGGGGCCAGCCGCGTGCAAAGGCAAACGCCCTACCCGCTGGGCTATCGCCTCCGGCCCATCTCCCATCTTCTTTTTCCTGAGGATTGCTTTAGCTGTCCGTGGGGGGGGTTTATTTTTCCATATAAATGTCAGGAGTGTTTGGTCAATTTCTTTGAAGAATGTCATGGGTATCCTTATAGGGACTGCACTGAATCTGTACAAAGCTCTAGGGAGTATTACTATTTTGACAAGGTTGATTCTCGCCATCCATGAGCAGGGAATGTTTCCATTTCCTCTTGTCCTCTTTTATTTCTTTGAGCAGTGTCTTGTAGTTTTCTTTGTACAGATCCTTTACACACTTGGTTAAGCTGATTCCTAGGTATTTGATTTTCCGTGACACAATTGTGAATGGAATTGTTTCCTTGATATCCCTTTCTTCTCTTTCGTTATTGAAGTCCTATAACCTCCCACGGCTGAAACAAGAAGACCTCCAACACCTGAATAAGCCTATCACTATCGAGGAAATTGAAACAGTAATTAAAAATCTGCCCAAAACACAAAAGCCCAGGTCCAGATGAATTCACTAGTGAATTCTACCAAACCTTTAAGGAGGACCTACTGACAGTCCTTTTCAAGCTCTGTCAGGAAATAGAAGAAACAGAAACACTCCCAAACAGCTTCTATGAGGCACATATCACCCTGATACACAAAGCAGGGAGAGACAACACAAAGAAAGAAAACTAAAGACCAATCTACCTGATGAACACAGATGCTAAGATCTTCAACAAAATACTAGCAAACAGAATCCAAAGACTCATCAAGATTATACATCATAACCAAGTAGGATTCATCCCGGAATGCAAGGATGGTTCAACATTCGCAAGTCAATCAACATAATACATCATATCAATAAGAGAAAAAACAAAAACCGTATGATCATATCAATAGACGCAGAGAAAGCATTTGACAGGATCCAACACCAGTTCATGATTAAAACCCTCCAGAAAATGGGAATTGAAGGAACCTTCCTAAGATAGTCAAAGCAATCTACCAAAATCCCACAGCGAGCATCATTCTCAATGGGGAAAAACTGAAAGCCTTCCCCTCAAGATCAGGGACAAGACAAGGTTGCCCACTCTCACCTCTTTTATTCAATATAGAACTGGAAGTACTCGCCATAGCAATCAGAGAAGAAAAAGGACATCAAGGGCATCCAGATAGGCAAGGAGAAAGTCAAGCTATCATTATTCGCAGATGACATGATATTATACCTAGAGAACCCTAAACTCTCTACTAAAAAACTCCTAGAAACAATAGACACATATAGTAGAGTGGCAGGATACAAAATCAACACCCAAAAGTCGGTGGCTTTCCTATATATAAATAATGAAATAGTTACCTACATTTTAATTCTGGTCAGTTGTCTTCCTTCCTTCCTTCCTTCCTTCCTTCCTTCCTTCCTTCCCTTCCTTCCTTCCTTCCTTCCTTCCTTCCTTCCTTCCTTCCTTCCTTCCTTCCTTCCTTCCTTCCTTCCTTCCTTTCCTTCCTTCCTTCCTTCCTTCCTTCCTTCCTTCCTTCCTTCCTTCCTTCCTTCCTTCCTTCCTTCCCTCCTTCTTTCCTGCCTTCCTTCCTCCCTCCTTCCTCCCTCTCTCCCTCACCTCCTTCCTTCCTTCTTGTGCTTTTTGGGTAGCACGCAGTGATGCTCAGGGGTTACTCCTGGCTCTGCATTCAGAAATTATTTCTGTTAGTGCTCGGGGGCCCTGAAGGCAAATACCCTTCCCACTCTTTTATTGCTCTGGTCCTCCAAACCAGTTTTCCTAAGCAAAGGTTACTAGAGTTGAGCAAGGGAAGGGAAAAGTCGATGCTTTTATTATACACAATGTTATACTCTTGCTTTATTCCAGTGTGTACAAATCAGTTGCTTTAAAATCAAAGGTGATGTTCAGGGTGGCACAGGCAAACCAACCAACTGACTAATTAACGTTTGTTCTACAAGCCACCCAAACCATGTGTGTTTTGTTGGAAGCAGGCACCTCATTTATGAGAGTAAAGGGATAATCTTAGGAGTTTGATTTGTAGAAAAGGCATTGTAAAGAAGAATTTTTTTTTGTTTCACTTGGAACAAAGGTTAGGAAGATTTCAGTTGCAAAGAGAAATTGGCTGAAAAAAGCATCAACTATCTGTAGTTGAAAAGTATTGGCAACCAGTGGAAATCCTCTGTGTATTTCCTGGGCTCAGGATTTATACAACATGTTTCAGTTTAAAAGCCCTTCACTGTCATTAGCTAATTACCTCCCTAGGGCTGCAGGATAGTTAGAGGGAAGACAGAAACAACGCCAGTTCTTAGGTCTTAACAATGCCAGTTCTTAGGACTTAAGATGTGTAAGCAGTTGTTCCAGCACTGATTCAAGGTGTAGTGTTATGCCGTTTCTCTACTACAGTGGTGAATCGATTGCTTAATACCGGTTATTCAATCTCTGAAGATTCTCTTCTAGGGTCGACCTCTCAGTAAAAGTTATTGAAACTGAAGGGCAGCTACTCCAATAGTATCTCTTGAAAGTGTCTTGAAAATAGCAAAACACAGCTAACAGCTTAATCATTATCATTAAATCAGAGTCCCAGAGTGAGGACTAAGTGTTGAAATTTAGAGTGCCTTAGATAATTCTACAGCAGGATGGGCTGGAGAACCACTGATTTGGGGTGGGGATCAGGATGGGGGTGAGAGGCACTCCTGGCTGTGCTTGGCAGCTGCTCCTTGCTTGGTGCTCAGAGAAGATCTCCTCAAGCTGTCTTTGGGAATTTGCACCATATGGTCTTTGGCATGTAAAGTCTGTGTGCTTCATTTTGTTGAACTATCTCCCTGATCAAGAAACATTTTACTAAGGGGCTGGAGAGATAGCACAGGAGGTAAGGTGAGTAAGTGCTTAGCATGAATTCGACCCCAGTTTCAATCCTCCATACCATGTATGGCACCCCAAGCACCAACAGGTGTGATATATAAGCACAGAGCCAGGGGTAAACCCAAGTATCACTGGGTGTAGCCCCCAAACCAAGCAGGAAAATACCCCCTAATTTAAGACCCATAAATCCTCTTTCCCTCACTTGTAAATATAGTTATATCTTCAAAGAGAATAAAATTTGGCTAAGGACACATTTTAATAAACATTCAGTGCTAATACATACTATGTGTTATCTATAAAACAATTATGCATTACAAAAAGATATATGTATATTCTTCAGAAACTTGGAGAACATAAAAAACTAAATATGCGTGCCTGAGTATATAAGAACTCATCAAAAGTTGTACATGCTTTGTATTTTTCTTTTCGATTTTATTCTCTTTAGTATCAGATTCTATATATAATTTTATAGAAGTTTTTTGACCTTATTTCATTGTTTGAAAGACATCTTTTTAAAACATCTAGAAGAATGAAGGGAAACAGAAAACTATATATTCATAATTGAACAAGATAGAAATTCAGAGTCTGAAAAGCACAGACCTACAGAAATAATCTCTATTTCGGTGTCCTTTCAGACTACTTCAGACCAGCTAAAACCAGAACTTGTTGCTCAATTTCTGTGCCTGAATCTGACTATGTCTGGTATTTGGTGCCCTCTGCTGGCTCAGCTAGGACTGTGCCCCATTTTCTGTTTTTGTGTGTGCCCAGATAATACGTAAATATTTTTTCACAGTAGTGTTAAGATTTACAGTATTGACATACAAAGTCAATGCACCCCGCCATCTCTGGAGTGCTTGTGACCATCCACCACTGTCCTTGTTTTTCCCCTGGTCCAATCTTAACCCTTCCCAACTCTTACCCAGACTATTTGTTAATCAGTTTTGTAATACAAGGCTAATAGTTGTTGCTCTTCTTCTATCTTAATTCTGACTTAACTTGATACCCTCTAGTTCCATCCTAAGAGAGGGGCTTAAAGCAGAGTTAGTTCGTACATGTGTAGTTTTTTTTCATTTTGCATGTCTGTATTTTTACTTATCTCTGTACTTTTACTTAACTCTTAACGCGATATTCAGTCTATCTAAATACAGGCTCTCACTTTGTATATTTCCTTTACATTAATTCATAGACATGTCAATTAGTCTATTATGAGCCAGGTTTGGTGGCAGGGGCTGGAAGTACAAAAGATGAACTTGCTTTCAAGTAGCTCGTGATCTGGTGGGGAGACACGAGCAAATAGAGTAACCTACTTAAGAAGTCTTAGCTGGGGCCGGAGCAATAGTCCAGCGGGTAGGGCGTTTGCCTTGCACACACCAGCCCATGCCGGCCTGGGTTCGATCCCCAGCATCCCATATGGTCCCCGAGCACCGCCAGGAGTAATTCCTGACTGCAGAGCCAGGAGTAACCCCTGAGCATCGCCGGGTGTGACCCTAAAAGCAAAAAACAAACAAACAAAAAAAAAAAACAACGAAGTCTTAGCTATATCACCAGAAGAACTTAGCTTCGTGTACACCCTTGATTTCTAGCTAGGAACCAACCTCTTGGTGGAACCATGGGCTTTGGGACAGATACATGTGGCAGAGCCAGGAAGAAAGTGACACCCAGACACGCAGCTGGGGAAGCTGGAACTCGGCTCTCCCCAGGCTTAGCTGACCATGGGGCTCCCAGGAGGACAGATGGGTTTTGGGAGTGGACCCATCACCTCTGGGGGGTCCCGGAAGCAGCCGGATGAGACTCCCGCCCACCACACTAGCCACCACCTTCGCTGTCCAGATGCTGCAACATAATCATACCACCCTGGAGGGATGCTACCCCAAGACCAGATTAACCGAGCAAAACGAGTTCGAGCCCAGGTAGGCAGCTCCCAGAAGCGGGAATCACCGGGAATTCGTCAGATGGAGCCGGGGCCGGCCCCTTCCCCCCCCATTTTGTCAGAGCCTGGTGGCCCGCCCAGGGAGCTGCCCTGGGGCGACCAGCCATAGCAGGTAGTCTCAAACGTGACTGGGGAAGCTGGAACTCTGCTCTCCCCAGGCTTAGCTGACCATGGGGCTCCCAGGAGAACAGATGGGTTTTGGGAGTGGACCCCATCACCTCTGGGGGTCCCGGGAAGCAGCCGATGAGACTCCGCCCACCACACTAGCCACCACCTTCGCTGTCCAGATGCTGACCATGAGGCCCCTAAGTTGCATGGCCACGCACGGTCGCGGGGGCCATCAGACTAGTGGAAACAGATGTGTCCTTTAGCGTACTGCATTCTACGATGTGTAGGAAAGGTAGGAGGGAGGGAGAGATAGAGAGGAGAGAAAAGACATACAGAACCCACCAAGTAGTTGAGGTGTGGGAGGGGGAGGGAGGTGGGGCCATTGGTCATGGGAGATGGGTTTGGATGGAGGGATGGGTGTTGGAACACTGTAGAACCTACCCATCTTGCAGTTGTATGTCTAAAAGTGGTGTATTAAAATTTGGAAAAAAAAAGAAAGTGACACCTGCTCACCAGGGCAGAGTCACTAAATCAATACGTCCACTAGCTGGGTTGACAGATGTCACAAATAGCTTGCTCTCTACTTATTTAGGGAAATTAAAATTTATGATGAACATTAAAATAAAATAATTCAGAAGTTTAACTGAACTCCCCATAAGGGAACTCATTTTCTAGACAAGTATCCCATGACCAATTAGATATTATATAATCTATATCTAAGGAAGAAAGATAATTTTGAAACATACTTGTGGGCCAGAGAGATAGAAAAGAAAGTATATCCTTGCCTTTCTTGTGGCAGATAGAGGAGTTTGAGCACTGGCATCCCATATGTTTCTCTCAACTTCACCAGGAGTTTTCCCTGAGCACAGAGCTGGGAGTAGACCCTGACTACCACCAGTTATGACCCATAAACCAAAACCAAGCAAACTAACAAAAACAGTTTACAATTTTAATTTATCCTGCTTTGGATGTGGGAAGGGTGATAGTGGTAGAAATGTGGTTAAAATTTGTCAAGTGTTTGTAATCTGAGAAAGATTTAAACCCTAGCATGGGGAATCTCTTTAAAAAAAAAAGTCACAGGTCACTCTTTTAGTACGCAGTCTTTTGGATTGCATTTTTTACAATTAAGACGGTCTATAGTTTTCCAGTTTTTTTTTTTTTTTTGCTTTTTG
This sequence comes from Cryptotis parvus, assembly GCA_021461705.1. Classification (NCBI taxonomy): domain Eukaryota; kingdom Metazoa; phylum Chordata; class Mammalia; order Eulipotyphla; family Soricidae; genus Cryptotis; species Cryptotis parvus. The sequence continues at coordinate 21,333 of JAJIBD010008609.1, read as the reverse complement.
GGTCACACCGGCGATGCTCAGGGGTTACTCCTGGTTCTGCACTCAGGAGTTACTCCTGGCGGTGCTCAGGGGGGCCATATGGGATGCTGGGGATTGAACTCGGCCAGGGCATGGGCCGGCCATGTGCAAGGCAAACGCCCTACCCGCTGGGCTATCGCTCCAGCCCCTCCAGTTTTTTTTTTTAACCCAAGAACTTTGATGATGATATCAGATCTACAAGGCTATCTCTGTACCAATAGAACTACATGTACCGATATAATACTTATGAATATGGAACCGGCAATTACTGGTTGGGTGGTCGTGTATGAGTAACTTTTGATTTTGCTCCCTTGGAAAGGATATAAGTCACCTTGTAGGGATTAGAGATAAAGCTTGTAAGTGTCTATTCAAATTCCTGGCATGCAAAATCTGCTCCTCATAGGGAGCAGAAGTGTTAGGTGCTTCAAGATGAGAGGGTGGCATGTTTGGGCTACAGGGCCAGGCTGCTTGAGTTTAAATTTTGTCTCTTCTTTTCTCTTAGTTGTTTGATCCTGGACAAATAAGTTTACCTCTCTACACTTTCTTTTCCTTCTTGGTAAGGTCGGATGGTAAATGCTACCTACATCATAGAATTACTGAGCAGATAAGTGAGTTAATACATGTCAGATGCGGAGTAACACTTATTAATATTTATGGTCTAGGGATTTAACAAGTTTAGTCATTATTTTAATTGCTGTTACTTTGAACTCTTAGAGACACCTGCATCTCTTTGAAGTTGCATATTAAAAGTGGGTGAGTTGTATCTTCTCATATGTATAAAACTTCCATTCAGAGTTGTCACACCAGCTGTCTTCAGCAGATTTGTTTGTTGTGGCCCTGTAACCAGATCTCCTGGATGAGTCTTTAGAGTCCTCAGCAGGAAGTATTTTGTTAATGTGAAGTTGGACTGAATTGTTATAATGTATTGATGCTTAATCTCTAATTTTTCACTCCAGTGTTAATGCATTTCCTTACCCATCTGATAAGGGGTTAATATCCAGGATATATCAGGCACTGGTAGCACTTCACAAGAAGAAAACAGCCAAACTCATCATAAAATGGGGAGAAGAAATGAAGAGAAACTTTGACAAAGAAGAAATTCAAATGGCCAAATAGGAAAACATGTCCATCATCTCAGAGAGAGGCAAATCAAAACAACAATGAGATATCATCTCACACCACAGAAACTGGTGCATATCCAAAAGAGCAAGAACTATAAGTGCTGGTGTGGATGCGGAGGGGGGGAAGGGGACTCTCATCCATTGTTGGTGGGTAGGTCAACTAGTACAGCCTTATTGGAAAACAATATGAACATTCCTCCAAAGACTAGAAATTGAGCTCCCATTTGATGCAGCCATACCACTCCTGGGAATATACCCTGGGAAGCCAAAAACACACAGCAGAAACACCATCCGCACTTTTATTTTCATAGCAGCACTATTCACAAGAGCCATAATCTGGGAACAACCAGAGTTCTGAGAACTGATGACTGGATTAAGAAACCATGGTACATCTACACAATGGAATACTTTGCAGCTGTTAGGAAAAAGGAAATTACTGAATTTGCCTATAAATGGATGGACACGGAGAGGATCATGCTGAGTGAAATTAGCAAGAGGGGAAGGGACAGATATAGAAGGACAAATTATGGGTCGGTTGATCAATAAATGCTGGATTTTGAGATGACTACTACAGGCAGAGCCTGGCAAGCTACACGTGTCGTATTTGATATGCCAGATACCAGTAACAACTATAGACCTCATTCCCATGACCTGATGGAATGGTTTGAGGCTCTTTATGTTCCTGGAGCAAGCAGGTGCCCTTGGGCTCTACTTGCATGAGACAGGTCATATGGAGATGTTACTGGTGCCCGCTCGAGCAAATCGATGATGAACGGGAAGACAGTGATACAGTGATACAGTGATGGAGTGCCAGGGATTGAACTCAGGTTGGCTGCAGCAAGGAAAACACTGCTGTACCATTATCTGCTGTACCATTGCTCAGGCCCTCCTTCCTCCTCCTCCTCCTCCTCTTCTTCTCCTCCTCCTTCGTCCTCGTCCTCCTCCTCTTCCTTCGTCCCTCCTCGTCCCGCGCCTCCTCCTCGTCCTCCTCTCCTCCTCCTCGTCCTCCTCCTCCTCCTCCTCCTCCTCCTCTTCTTCTTCTTCTTCTGTATTATTACTATTTCCTTTTTTGGGTCACACCTGGCAATTTTGTCTGGCCTTGGATTTTGGTACCATGCTATTTTTTTATATCCCGCAAATAAACGCAATCATTCTAGAGAACCCCTGGCAATGCTCAGTGGTTACTCCTGGCTCTGCACTCAGGAATTACTCCTGGCGGTGTTTGTGGGACCATATGGGATGCCAGGGATCGAACCTGGGTTGGCGGAGCAAGTCAAACACCCTACCCACTGTGCTATCACTCCAGCCCCAACTCAGGCTCTGATTAAATCTTTTCTAATTTTACTCTGATTACCTAGTTTTTATTAGTGATTTAGAAGCTACTGCTTCTTCATCATCATGAAATATACAGACCCTGTAAAGGGGTACAAAGAAAGGTATCCAGGGACCAGGAATATACTTCAGTTGTTAATTACAAGCAAGGTTTTTTGCAGCAAGTAGTGTTTTACATGCAATGCGCTACTCCGTCTCTGTGCTCAGGGATCATTTTGGCAGTGCTTATGGGATGGTGGAATCATATATGGTGCCAGGGACCAAATCAGAATTGATGGCACACAAAGCAAGTGTCTTAACCCAGGTACATCTCTCTGACCCCCCACACATATAAGTTTTGCATATGTGATTGGCATATAGAGTTTGATCCTAAGCACAAAAAAAAGAAAAAAGGAAAGAAAGGAAGGATAAAAAGTAAGTACACTAAAAAGAGGGGTTTGGCAGGGTGATACCATTTCACCAAAACCCTTCAGTGCCACCCTCGAGAACATCATGCGACAATTAGAATGGGAAGGAATGGGAGTGAAGAGAGATGGTTGGCAACTAAACCACCTCCGCTTCACTGATGACATCGTTCTAATAACATCAAACATTAGCCAAGCGGCACAAATGCTGGCTGACTTTGACCAAGAATGTGGAAAGATAGGTCTTCAGCTGAATCTCAACAAAACAGTGTTCATGAAAAATGAACTAGTTCCAGAGGCCCCATTCACTCTCAACGGAACAAACATCTCTGAATGCAGCAGTTATGTGCACCTAAGTCGAGAACTCAACATGAATGACCTAAAACATGAGCTGCGCAGTAGGAAGAGAACATCATGAAACGCCTTCAAGAGTATCGAAGAAATAGCTAAAAGGACAAAGAACCTCCGGCTCTGGGCACATCTCTTCGACTCTACTGTTCTCCCTGCATTAACATATGCCTCAGAGACCTGGGCCCTACGAAAGCAGAATGAGAACGCTATTGGGGTCTCCAAAAGAGGAATTGAAAGAGCTATGCTTGGAATATCACACCTCACTCAAGTTAGAGAAGGAATCCGGAGCTCTGAACTCCATCAATGATTGAGAGTCAGGGATGCTGTCTTGTTTGCCAAGACATCGAAAATCAGATGGGCTGGACATGTAATGCGATTTGTTGACGACTGCTGTCCTAGAGCCATTACCGACTGGATCCCACAGGATGTCAAAAAATCACGTGGCTGTCCCACCTACAAGATGGTCAGACTTCTTCATCAAGACACTGAACAAATGGTTTGAGGCTCTTCGTATTCCTGAAGCAACCAGATGCCACTGGGCTACACTGGCATGTGATAGGGTCAAATGGCAATGGTACTGGCACCCACTCGAGCAAATAGATGAATAACAGTTTGTCAAGTGATCAAGTGACACTAAAAAGAGTATGAGGAACTCTTTAAGTATCCATTAATTAATGGATGTATTAAGTATCCATTGGAATGCAAGTATTAAGTATCTATTAATTATGATAAGAATCCAACTGCAATAACTGCTACTAAGGTAATGTAGAGGGGAAGGGAATTTTGACTTTCAAACAGATTTACAAGGAGCAACACTGATACTGAAGCTTAAGGAATGGAGCAGAGGAAATAATAAAAGCAGAGAGAACAAGATGGGCAAAGGCACAAAAATCTGAAAACATGATTTGTTGAGCAAAATGGAAGAAAGCCCTGTGTTATTGAGGGGGTTGGGGATAGTACAAGGACCCCAGAGAGCCGGATCACACAGTTCTCTGGTTTCAGAGTGAGGTGGCGGAACTTCTCTGAGAATTCCTTTAGAATCACGAGCCAGGTGTGGCTTCCCCATTGATTCCTCCCTGCAGTCTTCTCTTGTCCTTTACCTAGTATCATTTTTCACGTCATGTTTAAAACACTCTATTCTCTTAAATCTTGAATAGATTTTGATAAGTCTATGTTGACTAACCCGCCATTAATTGCACACAATGAGGAAGATTAAATTTCAAAAAAATGTGTACAATACTAGTTCCTCAGAGTAAAGCATTGGGTTACTGAATCTAATGGAATGAGACAGGCCAGGGAACCTAGCTAGCCTCTGGGGAGCTAGGAAAGAGAATGATAAAAAAATTCAAAAAAATAATATTTGAGTTATAATTGAGGGGCAATAAATATTTGTTTCATAAATGAGTTAGGGAACACCCCAATGGATTCTCAAGGATTCCTGATGTTTCTGGGGCTTGATCACCTTTCTCCTGTTTGGAAAAAGAGAAAGGAAGAGAGGAAAGAGTCTGAATGCTATTTTGTTTGCTTTATGTGGTGATGCCATGTTTATTTGGAATTAGTTCTTTATCTAGAACTTTTCTCTTCCAGAAGAGAAAGGTATATATGCATGTATGTGCACCCAGGTATGTTTATTTCCTTCCAGCCATGCCAAGACCTAAAGACCTCAGGTTATAAAATCATTCTTTTTGTCAGAAGTAAATTGGGGAGTGGAGGGAGACTGAAGGGAAAGATAACAGAAAACAAAAGTTTAACATGTCATGGGCAGAGGCCAGAGAGATAGCACAGTAGGCAGTTCACTTGTCTTGCATGCAACTGACTAGGATTTGATTCCTGGCATGCCGTATATGATCCTCTATCACAACCAGGAGTATTACCTGAACAGAGAGCCAGGAGTAAACCCTGAGAGCCACTGGGTATGGTCCAAAACAAAATAACAACAGAAAGTCAGGGACAAATCCACTTTAATTGACAAACTAGCACCAAATTAGACTAAAAATAATTTAGCTTTAATTCTAAAGAGCTTTTAATGTGTGGGACTAAGATATGTCTCCATGATTCAGTGCTTGCTTTTATGTGTGAGGCCCTGGGTCTGATCCTTAACATTGCTAAAAACAAACAAAGCCAAAAATCCTCTAATGTGGACAGAAAAAAATAATGCAGAGGAGCTGGAGAGGTAATGCAGCAGGTAGGGCACTTGCCTACCTAGTTGGTGCTTGCAGCCAACTTGAGGTTCAATCCCCATTGTCCTGTAAGGTACAATTCCAGGAGCAGAGTCAGGAATAAGCCTTGAGCATCACTGGTTGTGTCTCCCACCCCACCATAACAAAAAGAGAAACAGACAAGCAAAAAAAAACCAGAAAGAAATATAAAGCAGAGTATTCAATTCATGGGAGACAGAGCTTCATCAAAGGTTAACCTACAGGTTTTGGAAGAAGGACTTCCATTAGAGCCCAGAGTGTTGTTAAGGAGTGCCTGTGAACGTGTAAGAAATTCAGACTTTATGGCTCCAACTCAGACCAATTGAAATATGAATCTAAGTTTTAATGAGAGTCCTAGATGAATCATAGCACCTTAATGTTTGCAAAGTACTAGCATTTGGGGGTGGGATTTGAACGTGTATCTTAGAGGAAATAAATCCTGTGTTTTGAAGATGAGTAAGGCAAACTAGGCATTGTTCCAAGCAGAGGGAAAATTAGCACAAAGTTTAATTGCATGAAAAAGCATTGAGGTGTTTTGGAAACTGCCAACAGTTTAAAATTGCTGATCAAGGAGAGAGAAGGGAGAGAAGAGGAAGGAGAAATGTAGGGAAACTCAAGTAAGGTAGGGACCAGGTCCTGCTCCAGGTTAAGGAGCTTTGTCTTGATGGAAATCCTTGGTGGAAACAGAAAATGACAAATCCAGACTTTCATTTAGATCCCTGTAGCTCCAGGAAGCCTGGGAAACTAGAGAGCTATGACAATAGTTTGGGAGTATAAGACACTGAGAGTCTTCAGTGCTATAGAGGCAGACGGAGGAAAGGTGTTTAAGGCATTTTAGCAGATGAAAAACTTCACGATGAATCAAGTTGGCAGAGTAGGGGTGCTCGGTTTTGTCTGGAGTGGTTGCAGGCTTCTGGGTGAGAGTCGTGGGTGGTTGCTCACATGCATTAATAGAAATAAAAGATGGAGGAGGAAGAGCAGGTTTCAAGAGGGAAATTATAAGTTCAGTTTTAACACATCTGACTCAGGTGAATAGAAGACATGGATAGGAGGGAGGGAAAAAAGAAAGAAGAAAAGATGAAAAGGGTGGAGAACTTTGTCAATCAGAGAGTGGAGAAATAATGTGGCAGAAAATGACCTGCCCAGATTTGGGTGCAACCATGACTCAAGCAATGTTTCCTCCAGGGCGTATTTCCAGAGGCTGCCTTCCTGGAAAGAGATTCCGGCAGCAAGTGGTTTGAATCTCAAAGAGAAGCAAATGGCTGTGTTGCAGGCCTTGAGAGAAGGGCTCCTGATAGTGTATATTGGGAGAAAAACATTGTCGGGAACCTAAACCAGTCCAAAGGAATGAAGGTTTTTGAGATACAGGGGCTATTTGAGAAGACAGAAAATGTTTAGGATACAGAATTACCATCTCAGAGCATCGCTTGGTGGTGGCTAGAGGAGTGGCTTGGTTGCTGGAGCCAAAGCCAAGAATACTAAGAGAAGTTATCATAGATGCAATATCCCCACAACACAAGCATATCCATTTGAAGGGTATATGCACACCTATGTTTATTGCAGTGCTTAGTACAAAACCCAAGGTATGGAAATAACCAAATGTCCACCCATTTAGTGATGAATGGATCAAGAAGCTGTGGTATATAGACACTGCAGAATACTGTACAGCTCTAAGAAATAACAAAATCTTGCAGGTTACTGTATGTTGATGGAAGTAAAGAATTTCATTACTAAATTTCATTACTAAATGAAGTCAGTCAAAAGAAAAGGGATATAGAATGAGCTCTCTCATATGTGGAACTTAAAAGATACAAAGTGAGGTATCAGCATAGGGCCAAAGAAAACAAAATAAAAAGATGTAATCCACAAACTGAGAGAGAGGTGTGTGTGTGTGTGTGTGTGTGTGTGTGTGTGTGTGTGTGCGTGCGTGAAATGGCTGGGCATTGTGAACTTGGGAGAAGGAGGTGGTGACACTGGTGATGGGTGTGGTGTTAGAATTATATACACGGAAACCATTATTAACCATTATATACATACTTATATATATGTATAAAATATAAATATGCATTTTTTTTGGTGTTTTGGGTCACACCCGGTGATGCTCAGGGATTACTCCTGACGATGCATTCAGGAATTACTCTTGGCCATGCTTGGGGAATCATACTGGATGCCAGAGATTGAACCCAGTTTGGCTGCTTGCAAGGCAAATGCACTACCCACTGTACAATCAGTTTGGCCCTATTAATTATTGTAAGTATTGTATTAAGTATTGTAATTATACAAATTATAATACTTTGATTAATTAAGTAGGCAAAAAGCACCCATAGGTTAAGAAAGTATATGTTTCCGGGAGATGTGGGCAAATGTGTTATAAGTTAAAAAAGCATGAATACGCATTGCAGGCAGTGGTCACACCCTAAAGTATTGCAAATTATAATACTTTGATTAATTTTTAAAGTTAATAATAAAATAAAATAGAAAAACAAAAGAAGAACTGCAATAGCTCTAAGTTCACCCTCTTGGCCTCTTGGCAAGCTAGAAAATCTAGGCAGGGTATTTTATTCCTTGTCACTTTCCTTCTCCACTCATTCTTTCACCAAAGTCCCTAGTGATGGATATTGGGGCAGTTTGGAAAAACTATATATAAATTAATGTGCAGAGGAAAAACATGCATTTGCCTACATCACTGCCTGCAATTGTATTCACGGTCTTATAGCTTATGACACATTTGCCCACATATCCCCTGAAACATACACTTCCTTACCCTATGGGTGCTTTGGCCTACATCCTTGCTTGATGTACTTTTCCCCACTCTGCAGAAACCGGAGTTCTTTCTTGGGCATGTATACTCCCACTCCCCTCCTTTCTCTTTTCTTCCCTTTTTTTTTTCCTAAATAAACCTTTTTTTTTTGTTTTGGCAGTGCACAGGGCTTATTCCTGATGGGTAATTCAAAATCATTCCTGGTGGGGCTCAGGGAAGCATATGGGAAGCAGGGATCCAACCTAGGCTGGCCATGTGCAAGGCAAGTGCCCTGCCTGCTGTACTATCCCTCCAGCTACATCCAATAAATTTGTTTTACTTCACTATTTATCCCCTTCCTTCTTTTCCGTGAGGGAAGGCAATGGACATCCAAAGGCTTGGGCAAGATTTAGGAATGACTTTCCTTTCCTGTAAAGAGCAATTTCTTGCTCCAGCCTGAGTTCCATGAACCTCCTCACCCCTAAATCGAGTGTCAGGGCTCATTTCACACACCAGATAGGACAAGTGGAGCCCAGGTGTGATCTGATGACTGCCTCTTGGGTCTGGCGAGATGTCAAGTCTGTACTGGGCAGGCGCTTAGAGCAGACTCTTGCCGGTCCTAGATTTACCCAAGCACTTTTCTAGGTGGGAAGAGAGGAAAGCGGTAGATTTTCTTTGGAGGGTGCCAGCATCTTTCCTCCCCATTTTACATGAGCCACAGCGGGAATCCTACTCCTTCTGGTGGGAGGCACATCTCCCACCTGCAATGTCAGACTCACGATTTTCTATTCTGACTGACATAATTTGCTCTATTAAAAAATGTTATTTTCAAGTGACCGTACAATATGTGCATGGGGTGGGGGGCCGGTCGTCCTTTAAGTTCAAGAAAAAATGCCATACATCTTCCGTCTTTGAATCTTTCCAACATTTTAATCTTGCACCTTAAGCATCAAAGCTTGAGAACAGCTAACAGTGGATTCTTGGATTAATTCCCATAATTGATTACCATACAGCAATCCTTTTCCCTCCAATCACAGAGGTCTAGGAAACACCCAGGACTTCTGCGTCTCCAGGGCAGGAACCTCATTAAGCACTTGTGTATTTTCTGATCAGTCATCCCAGCTATTAAAAGCAAAAGGTCAGCACGTGGAGTTGGGGCAGGAAGAAGCTGTTTCAACCCTATCCTTTTTTACATTTGCCAGGATCAAACATGGCGGGCCACAGGCAGCCTACTCGGAGCTTCCCAGATCGTTTCCCCGCAATTCAATCATTCTTTGGCGCTCCTTTTTAAAAACAACATCATCATCATCAACAACAACAACAACAAACACACAAACCTCTCTTCCATGGTAGGATATTACACTGAGGGGTCAGTACCCGGGAGCTTGACGATAGACCCGCTTCCCGCCCCCACACGAGGGCCCGCCCACCATGCTACGCCAGCCAATCGCAGGCTGCGCTGCGGCGGCTGGCAAACGCGGACTGGCCCCGCCCCCAGCCTCTCTGTGGCCTGCGGCTTCGGGGCCGGTAGCGTCGCTCCCAGTTGCTCGCCTCGAATCTGGTGGTATCGCGGGTGTTGGGCTTTATTCCGCCGGCCGTAACTCAGCCCAGCGCCGTCGAGGCCGTGGGCCCGAGACTCCGCCATGGACTTCGAGGACGGTAAGTGCCGCTTGTGGCGGGCGGCTGCGGCGGGCGCCAGGCTGGGTGGCCTGCGCCGGGGGGTCTGTTTACCGTCTCAAGATGGCCGTGTGCGCTTTGTTCTGTGGGCCCGGAGGCCGCCGCAGGCCCCGCGTCTGGGGTCAGGCTCGTTGGGTGTCCACGCGCCCCGACGCCGTTCGCCTGGCGTTGCCTGCCGCTGACTGAAGCCCTGGAGCGAGGGGAGTAGGGGGCTTGCCTGCCTCTGTGAAGGGGAGGGCGCCGGCGGCCGCCTCTGGACTTGGGCCCGAGACTCGCCCTGCTCCCCGGCGCGACGAGAGTCGCCCCGACGCCGCCAGCTTCCGGGTCCCGCGTCCCGGAGCGATGGCCGCCCGCTAGGGCCACGGCAGGGCCTTGGCCCCGGGTTTACCGCTTCTCCGGAGCCTCCTTCCACCTTGTGTCGGGGAGGTGGGGCTGAAGGGGGTAGGGGTGGGGGTCGTCCGTGGTTTCCCGACGCGTTCACAGGGCTTCGCTGAGTGCGCCGTGCAGAACGGGCGTGAGCGAGTTCGGACTCGCAGGCCGGGCCATTTACCCCAGGAGAACGCCCGGGTCTTTGATCCCCGATTGCAGATACTCGCGAACCCAAGCTGCCTACTCCCCATTTCCTCAAACGTTACAACGCCCCCCACTCCTGGGTCGAGGGGACTTGGGTTGCGTTGTGGCCCTGCACCACCGCCCATAATTGAGACCCGGGCCCTACTGCCCTCAAGGGGTTTACTGGGCCCGCTGCCTGGCCCTTGCTCACGTGCATGCAAGGGCGAGGCCGGGCCCGGTCTTTTAGGGGGTGATCGGTCGGCCCGGACCTGGGAAGCCGTGATAGCCTCGGTTGCGGGGGGGTGCAGGGGGAGGTGCTTGAATGATCCTGCCGGGTTTGATCCCCAGGAACCCCGGGGAAGTCAGTCCAGGAGAATTGTGTGGCCTAAGACTCTTCAACCGTGCTAGGATCTCTCTTGGCCTGTGAGTCTTGCAAAAGAGCCTTTTAGAAGGCCTTGGATTTGATCCGCCCAGGGTTACAAACGCCCTTTCCAAGTACAAGAAAGGGAACCCGAGTAGTGGAGAAAGGGAAACCTCGGTGGAGAGGTTCCGCTACTAAGGGCACACGCTGGTGCTTTTGTTGTTGGTTTTGGTTGTACTTTTTTTTTTTTTTTGCTTTTGGGTCACACCCAGGATGCTCAGGGGTTACTCCTGGCTCTGCGCTCAGGAATCACTCCTGGCACTGCGTGAGGGACTATATGGGATGTCAGGGATCGAACCTGGGTTGGCTGCATGCAAGGCAAACCTCTACCTGCTGGACTACTGCTCCAGCCCCTGTACTTTGTATTTTTTAAAAGCGCGTTCTGAAGGAGAAGCCTTTAATCTCGGAATATTTGAAGAAGCCAGTTATGGAAGTTAAATGAAAAAATACATGACATTTTGATCAGCAAATTTAATGACTGTGGTTGCCAAGCATCTAAACGCGGCAAATGCCACCAAAGTGACGATAGCTGGAAGCATTGACCAAGTTCGCCACCCCTGATGGTCTTCATTTTGTAGAGGAAATAAAAAAAAAAATCACCCAAACAGAATCCAAACAGCTAGTTTTGTTTACTTTTGAGTAATCACTTCGTACCTACAATCCTAAACTTCTGTGATAAAATTTTAAACAAAGCCAGGGATAAGATATTCTTGCTTACTTGGCTGCACCCCCCGTGCTATATTTAGGGGATGGAATTTTACTAGTACCTGATTCAGATCCTGTGTAGTGTGTCTGAGTTCCCAGTTGTCAACAAGTGATCATTGTATTCAGTTCCTTTCTTTCAATATTTATTTTTAAAGTTAAAGGATTTGGCAGTTGCTAAAATTTCCCCCAGATTTCTTAAGAAAACTGCCAGTTTTGGTAATAGGCATACAAATATGTGCATGCTTTCTCAGAGAAGATCTTGAATTTAAACAGCAAATGCAGTAATTTGAAAAAAAGTGAGGGGCCGGAAAGCTAGAACAGCGGGTAGGATGTTTGCCTTGCACACATGGTTGCCAGTCGGGTCTTGAACCCTCGTATGGTCCCCCAAGCACCGCCAGGAGCAGTTTCAGCCAGGAGTAACCTCTGAGCATCACCTGGTGTGACCCAAAAAAAGCAAAAAAAAAAAAAAAAAAAAGGTAATGAACCCATACTTTTGCATTATTTAATGCATAATTATTTGCTTTCCCTTTTATTCCATATAAGTGAGTAATGAGAAATTTTTCCCTCTTGGATTTTTGTATGTGCTATAAACTAATTTTGATATTAATTTGATAAGCCATATACATAGGGAGATAGTGAGGAAAAGATCTCTTCCCCAATGAAATACTGGTAATTGAACAAATGACATTTGCAGTTGCATTTGCTTTGAATAGATAGATATGCGATTTCAGGTTTTTCTGTTGAACTAATTCCTTTTTGTTAAATATGTCTTCATAGATTATACACACTCTGCTTGCAGGAATACTTATCAGGGTTTTAATGGTGAGTATTCTTTCATTTATTAAACCTTTCAAGATACTAACGTGAAAAATATAGTCTGGATGTATTAGTTCTTAGTGATTGATTGTAATTGTGACATACTGTACACATGGTATTTCAATTAAGAAGAGTTTAGATTAACTTTTTGTTTAATTTGAATTACAATTCCTTGTTTTTTCTAAAAGACCTTAATTCCATTCTTTGATATAAAAGAGCCAAGTTATTTTTACTGAAATAGTTGATCCTGAGTATTGCAGATTAAGTTGATTATTGCCTTCTCTATTGCTTCTTCTGTATTGTAATGTACTTTAACACTGCCCAAATATGTAAAGAACTATAGAGGAGTGCAGGAAGAAGCCTGATAATTTATTATCATAAAAATGATGTTCCATTATAAAAAATGTGAATGTTCTATATTTGATCTCTTTTTAATAAAACTCAAGGTTTAACTTTCAAAAAAAAATGATGTTCCAGAGCTTTAACTATAGAGCTAGATAAAATCATGAGAGGTATTCAGAATACAATTGCCTCCCAGTTTGATAGTTAAAACTGTTACGACCTACAAAATAGGATAAAACAAAAAGAACAGGGAACAATTCAAAGAAACATTCATGGAGGTTGGGCACTTATGTTTGTGATAAAGCACATGCTTTGCATACTTGTCCTCTGAGTTTCTCCCTGACTTCTCTCCAACTTCCCTACCTTTCCAACCCCCTTTCAAGTAAAACTGAAGCCTGATGTGAAGGATACTAGGAAGTAAAATTAAACTTCCTGATCACCAGAGAACGCAACATTCACTTACTGTATAGAATGAAATGTTTAAAAACAAAACTAAAAGTTGGGGCCGGGCGATAGCCCAGCGGGTAGGGCGTTTGCCTTGCACGCGGCAGGCCTGTGCTGGCCTGGGTTCGATCCCGGCATCCCATATGGTCCCCAAGCACCGCCAGGAGTAACTCCTGAGTGCAGAGCCAGGAGAAACCCCTGAGCATTGCTGGGTGTGACCCAAAAAGCAAAAAAAAAAAAAAAAAAAACAAAACTAAAGTAGATGTACTGGTAGAGACCATGCTATGTTATGGAATTTATTACAGTTCTGTAAAATGTCTGTTGTCAACTTGTCGGAATATTGGGAAATCTTGTTTTTATTATGGGCAGAAACTCAACGTACAGCAAATAGTAAATTGTTGTATACAGAATATTTTTTGAGTAAGAGTGATATAAAATAACCAAAGGAAGTTTAATTTGTAAAGGTTAAGTTGATCATTGAAAAATTATCTTTGAGGCCAGAGCCATAGCACAGCGGTCGGGCATTTGCCTTGCATTTGGCCAACCCAGGTTCGATTCCCAGGCATCCCATGTGGTCTCCCAAGCACTGCCAGGAGTAATTCCTGACTATAGAGCCAGGAGTAAACCCTGAGCATTGCTGAGTGTGATTCAAAAAGAAAAAAAAAAGCTCGAAAGCCATTTCATTAATTTAGATGTGAGGACTTTAATATAAAGAGTATTTTTTAAACATGAGTTTTTTAGATGAAACTGTTGAAGCATAGAGTAGAAAATTGAGAGGGATGAATTACAGTGAATACAGGATTTCCAACTGGAGTAAGTAGGACTGTGTCAGATGCTACCAGTGTGGGAGGTTTGAAATGATAGAAGGTCATGTCCTTCAGGATTTACTAGAGAGTTGGTGTCTAAATACAGCACTCGCAAAGGTAGATGCTCACAGGGCCAGAAGTTCAGTTATAAATGAAGAACTTTTTAGGGTTTTCTTAACTTATTCAACAGATATATATTAAATTAGTGCTGTGTATCAGATGTTCAGGAGCTGGCATACAGTATTGAACAAAATACAAATATTACTTTCCTTATAATTGCAATTTCAGTCTAGTGGGTTGATACTGATCGTAAACTAGATAAAGGAGCACATATTGTATGTTAGTTGCTATAATTGTTAGGGAGAGAAATAACCCAGGAAAGGTGATTTGTATGTATATTACAATTTTTAAGAGAATAGTTAGAAAAGGACTCACTAAAAAAGGGGAAGTTTGCACAGTCGTGCAAGGTAGATGAGAATACAAACCCTGGGACTCCCTAAAGGAAGCATAGGGTAATTCATTGCTGGCATTGTATTTTCCAGGAACAGAAATGAAGTAGTAGTATAAAACATTCCCCAAAGGTATAGGTTTCCTCCACACCATTTCTTGGAAGGACATTGTATTTCCAGTGTTTCCTTTTTCCTTATAGACAAAGCAGATTAAAAGCGAGAACAGGGAGAGATAGTAGTACAGTGAGTAGAGTGCTTACATTACATTTGGCTGACCCGGGTTTGATCCCCAGCACACCATATGAGGCTCCCAGGAGTGATCTCTGAGCACAGAGCAAGGAGAAGGCCCTGGGCACTGCCAGGTGTGGCCTGAAACCCCAAAATGAAATGTTGCATTAATTTTTTTTGTATACTAATAAATGTTTTTTTAATGGAAGTTTACTGATTATGACTTGTAGTTTTAATGGATCTTTTCTTTCTTTATTATTGGTCTTTTTGGGTCACCTGGTGATGCTCAGGGGTTACTCATGGCTCTGTACTCAGGAATCACTCCTGGCCATGCTCAGGGACCATATGGGATTCTGGAGATTGAACCTGGATTGGCCTCATATGAGCAAGGCAAACACCCTAACCACTGTACCATCACTTTGGCTCCTGTTTTTTTTTTTTTCCCTTAAAAACAAATTTATTTTCATGTTCTTTGGGGGGTTACACTTGGAGGTGCTCAGGGCTTACCCCACTTCTGCTTAGGTGTCTCTCAGCCAGGTTCAGAGAACCTTATCGGTGCCTTGAATTGAGCACCAGTTGGCCATGTGCAAGGCAAGCACCCTGTCTGCAGTGCTATCACTCTAACCCACGTGTGGGTTTTGAATGTTACTCTTTTCTTGTGAAAATCATTCCTTGTAAAAAGTGGCTAATGCAGTTCAGTAATCAAATGCTTTTACATGGGCTTTTCCTTAAAATTATTATACTTGGAAATGCAGTAAAACGAATTTCTTTGTACTTCCAGTCATTATTTTTTTTTTTTTTTTTTTTTTTGCTTTTTTGGGTCAAACCCGGTGATGCTCAGGGGTTTCTCCCTGGCTCTGCACTCAGGAATTACTCCTGGCGGTGCTCGGGGGACCATATGGGATGCCGGGGGATCGAACCCTGGCCGGCATGGGCGCCGCGTGCAAGGCAAACACCCTACCTGCTGGGCTATCGCTCCGGCCCATAAAGTGACTAAATTCTTACTGTTTCATCAAGGCTGTTTTTTTTTTTTTTATTTGAAGAGATTGTATTTTATGATTTCGTTTTACTACAAGTGTTCTGGGTTGAAAACTACAAAGACTGCAAGTACAGTCTGGTATGACTGCCTTAATTTTCGTTGTTGAGAAATTTTTCTCTGCAGTGCTTTTGTTTTATCTTTACTGCAAGCAACACTCTAAAAAGCTTGTCTTGATATTGTTTATGAAAATAGTTTGATATTGCATTCTCCTGAAAGGATCCTGAAAACTTTCAGGAATTAACTGTTTTAAAAGCTGCTCTATGAGAGTCTACAAGAAATCAGGACCTGACCTCAAGATTAGTATTTATGATGAGGTCAGAAATAGCAGAATATAAGGTAGACTACAAATACTACACGAGAAGTTACAGACTACAGAGCTTCAGAGAAAGAGATAATAATCAGCTGAAAAATAACGAAAAATTTTCTTTAGGGGCCAGAGAGATGTATAGGGCTAAGTAGGTGGTGCAAGTCCTGCTTGATCACATGATCTTCTGAACATTGCTGAGCATGACTCCATAGCTTCCCATCTCCCAAAACTCTTTTTTTCTTTTTTTCCAGGGGACTTTTGAGGGGTTTATACCCAGTAGTGCACAGAGCTTACCACCAAACTCTGATGGGGCTCTAGGGACCATAGGTAGTTATCAGGGATTGAATCAGGCTTGGTCACAGACAGGGTAAGCAGTTTAATGTCTCATTACTCTCTTTGATACTCCTAACATGGTTTTTGAAAAGAGTTTTAACATTGTGGACTTAAAACATTCAGAAGATTCCAATCAGTAGGTATGTTTTGGGCTGGTAGAGAAGGCAGTAAACAGTATGAGGCTAGAGAAATACTTTCATGACTTAGAAAAAAAATCACTTCATATATTTGGAGTTGAGTTTCTGGATGAGAAGATGGAATTTGATCCTGTAGGTTGCTTCTGGTTGTAAAGTTGAAAGATTCTAGGTAGTATTTCTTTCTATTTTGTTTTTGGTTTTGGGGTTTCACACCCGGCTGTGTGCAGGACTTCTGACTCTGCTCAGGGATCGGTCCTGGAGAGTTCAGGATACTGTATGGGCGCTGGGGCTTGAACCCATGTCTGCTGCATGCAAGGCAACCCGCATAGTGCAGGCGGTCGTGTATAGACCCTACAAGGCAGCGCTTGTACAGGTTGTCCAGTCCCCTGAGTGGTATTTTTTATAAAATTGTTGCTGTCATCCTCATCATTACTAGTGTTAGGACCAAGGACATATCAGTCGTAACTAAAGTTTAATGTTTCAAAAATGTTAATTAAGGAATTTGCTCTTTATATACTATTCCATATAGTACGTGAAGTTCAGAATGTAGCAATCAAGAACTTTATAGTAAACATATTCAAGTAACTGAAAGGTTTTGGCCAGTGGTGCTCGGGAACTGTGGTTCCAGGGCTCAAACCTTCATGCAGAGCATGAAGTTTAGCCTTTTAAACTTTGCTGTTTAAGACCAACCCTCTAAATATCCCCCTTTCTTAAAGTAGTCTATTAATTTCATTATCTCTAGTTTTCATTTCATTTCAGAGATTGGGATATAGGCAGAATTGCTGCATGATAAAATGTGCTTGAAAAATTCTAAACCAATTTTTTACTGTTAGATTTCATGTTCTATTCATTTCATTAAAGATAGTTGAAGAGAAAATACTATTGTGATCAGTCTCAACACAGATGAATCCTATTCTGACTTATGGTTTTTTTTTTTTTTTGCTTTTTGGGTCACACCCGGCAATGCACAGGGGTCACTCCTGGCTCTGCACTCAGGAATCACTCCTGGCGGTGCTCAGGGGACCACATGGGATGCTGGGGATCGAACCCGAGGCTGGCACAGGCCGGCGCTGCAAGGCAAACGCCCTACCGCTAGGCTATCACTCCAGCCCCCTGACTTATGTTTTAAAATTATTAATTAAAGCAGTTGAAGTTAGGTTGATTAAAATATGGCTTTTTTGAATTTTCATATCTTAATATCACGGAAGACTGCTTAAAACAGAAATCCCCTGCTTCCTCCCCCTCTTGTTTTTGTTTCTGGGCCTCCCCTGCTGACTCACACCTGGATCTGCACTCAGGAATTACTCCTGGTTGGCTCAGGACCATGTGTTGTGCTGGGGGCTCAGACCTGGGTAGGCTGAATGCCCTGCTGTCTTTGTCCCCTTCCTCCCAAAACTTTCCCTTTTGACATTAGTGCTGGCTTTTCTTAAGAACAGAAATTATGTGCCTGTAATACCTTATAAAAATCCATTTATTAATAGTAGTATCTTAGCCAAATAAATATTATTAAATGAAAAAAGACCTTTGATACAGATGTTTTAACAATTAATAAAATAATAAAACAAAATAATAAATAAACAATAAAATAATATTTATCTAAATGAAATATAATAAAACAATAATACAGATGCTTTAATAATTAGTAAAATATAAAATAAATAATGAAATACTAAAATACTAAAATAAAATTTTTTATTAATTGGACTTTCCCAACAGTGATTGGGGTTTATCACCATGATATTGGAACTATTAGTGGTCACTACGTTTGGTACTCTGCAGTTCAGTACTGCTGTGGCATTTAGCATTGCTGGAGGTCACCATGGCTTTTGAAATAGTGACCAGGAGCCACCAGGGCTACACATAGCGGTGCTCTGGAGGCATTAGGGGTCAGTGATCAGACTGGAGCTTAAGCTTGTCAGGCATACATTCAGCTTTTTTTTTTTTTTCCTCCTTTTTGGGCCACACCTGGCGACGCCGGTGGTTACTCCTGGCTCTGCACTCAGGAATCGCTCCTGGCAGTGCTCAGGGACCATATGGGATGCCTGGGATCGGATCGAACCCAGGCCGGCACAGGTTGGCCGCGTGTAAGGCAAACACCCTGCTGCTGGGATATCGCCTCCGCCCCCTTGGCATTTTGAGGTATACCCAGAGGTGCCTGGGGTCTGTTCCTGCCTTGTTCATGCATGCACTCCAGCCTTTTTAGCTAGTATTTATTTCCTTTGCTACTGAACTTTTTAGCTGATATTTTTCTTTTTGAAATATCAGGAATATTTTACAATTTTTTAGTAGATTATTAATATTCTTCACTGTTCCGAGTGTGCTTCCCTTAAATATTAATTTGAAATTGTTGTCTTCGTTGCTGTGCATAGTTTGCATTTCCTGCAGATTCCTGAAGACTGGTATATTTCCTGACCTTTTATGTTGGTTGTCTTTCAGGAATGGATCGTGATTATGGCCCTGGATCTTATGGAGGTCTGATATTCAAGGATATTTATCTAAAAATTCTTCTTTTGAGTACCAGTAAAGGTGAGCATCTTTTAATTTTTTTCTTTTTTTAAACTTTTTTATAGGGATGGATCGGGATTATGGCCATGGATCCTATGGGGGTCAAAGATCCATGGACTCCTACCTAAACCAGTCATATGGCATGGACAATCACAGTGGTGGTGGTGGGGGTAGCAGGTAAATTGCTTAATACCTTGGCCAAATTAGACAACTGTAAGATTCTGGATATTTTTAATTTAAGTAATATTTTAAGGCATGTTATGATTCTTGAACGTCTGTTTGGTACTGAATGTCTAAAAGTGTTAATGTTTTTAAAAATGATCTCAGGGTCTCTAGTAGGTAATATTTTTGGAAAGCTTCATTACCATTATCTTTAAGTTTTTTTTCTATCTTTATCAGTGAACCTTTAAATTTATTATTACTTCTTATTTTTACTTTCACATATCAACACAATGACATGAAAAAATAGTTTAAAACTTTTCAGAAATGTTGTTTTTGTGAAACTTTTGCTTAATGATTTAAAAAACCTCATAAACCAACAAGGTATCTTTGACTGAATAGGGTTTAACTGAACCAGTTTAGCAACATTCAATGTGAGAAACATATAAGAGTCTTTCAATTTTTAGGTAGTTTAAGGTACCACATTTAATAATAGGAATAATCTAAATCATATTTAGGATATTTATTGGCAGTTAGTACTAAGATTAAAAACACTGGGGGTGGTATCTAGAATACTACATATTAGTAGAGCCACAAATACTATACTTTTGCTAGATACTTGAATACAGTATAGATTGTATTTTCATTTCATTGTGGATATTCTGTAAAAGCTTGAATTTAGCTCAACTGCTACAGTCTTTAGGGTTGACACATTTCAGGTAGTCAGTCTACTTTTTCAGACACTAAGTTTACTATCGAAGATAAAGTTAGTAAATATTTGAAACCATCATCATTTTTCATAAATGTAAGGATTCACTTTTTTTAAGGATTGACTAATATTTTCTGCTTCAAGAGTAAAATTAAGAAAATTCACCATTAGAATATTTTTGTTCATGTGATTTTGACTAGTTGGAAAGAGGAATGGTTTTTATATGATTACTAGAATTCAAAGTAAATAGTACCTTCTATTTAGTGTTCTGTAAAGTAATATAACATTCAAATGTTTTATAATTGCCTTATCACATTGTAAATGTAATGTCATAAGCTGTAGATGTTATTGTTTAATTTGTATAACTGTTGGCCTTTATAAAAACAATGTTGTAAGGTTTCAAACAACTTTGTAATTTATACTTTGTGAGAGGTAGAATAATTTGGCTTTTTCTGTTGACTTAATTAAAACATTGAGGAGCCTGTGTGCTCCCTTTTTAGCATAGATTATGTGATTATTTTCTGCCAGGAGGTAATTTTTTAAGTAACTGATAATATTCATATGCAAAGAATATATGTTGGTGGTGTTTTTACTCATGTTCTATTTTATGTGCTTATCTTTCTAGAATTATTAGATTTACTAGTCTACAATGTCACTGAGGCTTGCTTATTGAGACCTTAGTTGAAGTTTGGCAGATTGTCAAATTTTACGATAGATATTTCTTCAAATTTTGACTACTACAGATACAAGCAGTTTTGTGATATAGATTATTGGGGTGCGAAAGGATCTCTTCTGTGTCACAAATAGCCTTCCTCTGTGTAGTCTTCAATTTGTGTCTAATGAAAGCAAAAATAATGTAAATTTTTTTGTATTATTCAATATTAGGGATGAATGCAAAGAAAGTTGAATAGTTTGTGAACTTTAGAAAATGTCTTTTTCAAGACTAGGGCTGGGCTTAAATAACAGACAAATCCTTTCTAATAGAAAAGGTGCTAAAAAAAGCACATTTGAAAGCCAAGGTTTTCTTAATTCCTATTTAAAAACTGACTCAGATAGCTTTCTATCTAGTCTCTTGTTGAACTGCCCAGCCCTAATCAAGTGAGAACAAAAAGTAGAACTGTGCAAACCAGTATGGTATAAATGAATTTTAGTTGATAAATGTCATCTGATAATTTGTCTTTTGAATTGTCTAACATTAGTAAGCTTACTTTTTGTTTTTTCCCTCACTGTGCAACTTTTCCAGGTTTGGACCTTATGAGTCTTACGACTCCAGGTCTTCTCTGGGTGGGCGAGATCTGTACAGATCTGGCTATGGTTTTAATGAACCCGAACAAAGCCGCCGGAGGTAGTTATGGTGGTCGATTTGAGAGCTCCTACCGGAATAGCCTTGACTCTTTCGGAGGTAGAAACCAGGGCGGGTCTAGCTGGGAAGCACCTTACTCCCGTTCAAAATTGAGGCCTGGGTTTATGGAGGACAGAGGAAGAGAGAATTACTCTTCCTACAGCAGTTTTTCTTCACCCCATATGAAGCCTGCACCTG
>JAJIBD010008608.1:0-50171 GCA_021461705.1 Cryptotis parvus | reverse complement strand
GAAATGGTAATTCTAATGTAAAACTGAATATTAAAACCAGGTTTGACAATAACAGTTGGAAATGATAATTCTAATCTAGAACTAAATATGAAACAAGGCATATACATGAAAGTAGACCAAAGCATATACAGGATAACTCTTCGGTGTCTGTATTTCAAACCAGAATATGAAAAGGACAGAGAGAAAGAAAAAGAGAGAGAGTGAGAGAGAGAGAGAATGAGAGAGTTTGCCACAGAGGCAGCTTGTGGGGTTGGGTGGGAGGGAAACGGGTACTATGTGGTGGGAAATGTGCACTAGTGGAGGATAGGTGCTGGAACATTGTATGACTTAAATCAAACCATAAAAAGCTTTGTAATTGTTCATCACAAGGTAATTCAATTCAAAAAAAATAATCAACTAAACTCCATACAACACCTAATTTTTATATTTCTCTAATTTTAGTTATGAAATAAGCATGGAGACTTTAACTGTAACTATGTATGAGTAGCTTAGTAAAAGTGGCTTCATATATAATCACAAAGAAACCACATGCTACATTCACTGTATCACTGTCTTCCCGTTCATCATCGATTTGCTCGAGCGGCACCAGTAACATCTCCATAGGTCCTGTCTCTTGCAAGTAGAGACCAAGGGCACCTGCTTGCTCCAGGAACATAAAGAGCCTCAAACCATTCCATCAGGTCATGGGAATGAGATCTATAATTCTTACTGGTATTTGACATATCAAATACGACACGGGTATCTTGCCAGGCTCTGCCGTGCGGGTAGCATACTCTTGTAATCATATCTAAATCCAGCATTTATTGATAAACTGTGTGGCTGCTTGTGGCGCATGAGCCGGGCTGTGATAGGCTAGTCTGCTGGGTGGAGTTCTGATGAGAGGAAGCCCGGATGTGGAAAATGGAGGCCCTCATGGAGTGGGGGGTTGTCTGGCTTGTTGCGAAGCTCTGCTGAGGTGGTGGGCCAGGGTTAGAACCCGCATCCCTCCTGGGCACCTCCTGAGCAGCTGGACACAGGGAGAGCTGGTAGCAGCTCTGCCCCATGTCTGTGAGTCTCTGGATCAGCATACCGGGGCCAGATTTAAAAAGACTGCTGCAGGGTGGATCTTGATGAGCCGGGCTGTTATAGGCTGGTCTGCTGGGTGGAGTTCTGATGAGAGGGAAGCCCGGCTTTCCATACTACATTAATGTAAAAAATATTAAAAGTCATATAAGTTTTACAATCCAAAAATTGCTGTTTTGTTTCCTTTCATGACACTCCCAAAATGGTGATTCCAGCCCTGAATGCTCAAGAATAGGACTATACCCAGTGGTGCTTTGGGAATCATGCAGTGTGGGGTATCAAGCTCAGGTCCTCCCACATTTAAGGCTTTTGTTCTACCACTTAAACCATATCTGTCATGAGAATGATTTTTTTTTGTCAAAACTATATGCATAAATATATTTACTTATAAATAAATGTTTATGTAAAATAAAGTTTATATCACAAAACTTTTAATAATGGACTACATAATTAAATTATTGAGTATCCATCATTCTGCTGAGGTGTTTAAGATGCTTTAGACACATTCAAGATATAATACATTTTTCACTGTCTTCCCATTGTTCATCAATTTGCTTGAGTGGGCACTAATAAGATCTCCATTAGTGCTGTCACAAGCAAGTGTAACCTAAGGGCATCTGCTTGCTCCAGAGACAGGAAGAGTCCGAAACCATTCTTAAGGTCATTGAACTGAGGTGCATAATTGTTACTAGTTGTTAGTGAAAAATATTTTAAAACATGATTAGGTAACCTATTTCAGAAGTATGTAGACCTGGGTACACCTAGGATGCTTTTAAATCAATCTACATACATTCAAAACACATAGAATGTAGATTCATATCTGGACAAAGAATATTAATACAAATAGTAAAAAAACTAAATGTAAAAGTGCTACTTATTGACCGATTTCTTCACCTTTCTGCAATCCCTCCCACTACTGCTAATTTCCCATTACAGTCTCTTTCATTTCGACTGATAGAAGGTTGCTGGACACACTTTGTCATTTTTACTGCCTCCAGTTCATCTAATCTCTGCAACATCTGCTACCTGTCTTTCCCTTCCCTCCTTTAGTGAAAAAGACTTTTTCAGATTTGGAAATCAGTGATAACTTCTTGGTAGTACTCTGTGTTTTCAGCTCTTCTCAACTGTTTGTTTGATTGATGGATGCCCAGAAGCTACTTCTTTATCTCCAGAAACACACTTGGCTGATGTCCAGGGGGAAAGGTATTCCAGAAGCCTATTTGTTCATCACCCTATCACCATTAACCACAACTATTTAGCTGGCGCTCAAATATATACAGCCCTCTTAGGAGATCAGCAATTAAAGATGTTCTTGTGCACAACTATGGTGAAATATATGTGCACAAGAAAAAATAGCACTAAAAGGGAGAATTGCAGACTACCATCATTGCTGGTGATTGGATTGGAATGTACAAGAATCAGGAAAAAACAGGGACAACTTTATGAAGTAGCTGTCTATAGTCTTAACATAAGTGTGGACAATAGAGAAATTCACAATTGTATATTAAAAGTAAATTGAAGTACGGAGGCAGAAAGTGACATGATTTCACAAAAAATGTAAGATAAATGTGGAAACATAAGAGATAACATTTTTGGTGAAAGTTCAGGTTAGATTGTAGAATATCTTAAATATCTGGTTAAACTATATAGACTTAGACATACATACACTATGAAATTTTTTGAAGGTATCTACTGTCAGTGCAAGAGAGAAATGTTGTTTTTAACCAAATAGATAATAATATTGCTTTAGACACACTTTTCAAGTAACAATAATTCATAGGTAATTTATTATGACTATAAGCTGCAAGAGGTGTATTTAGTTGAGTATCTCTAAAAAAAAAGAAACCCTGGAGTAAGTATTGGTACTTACTGAAACAACATAATATGCATACTGATGTTTACAAAATAGGATCATATTGCATGTAAAAAGTTAAAATAAAATACATCTCTGAAGTCAGTCTTTACAAGAAACATGTAAATTAAGAATAAAATGATATTTTTACAACATTTTGTATCCCATACTAGAAACAAAAAAAATTAAGAACATAAAATCACAATGAATGAGTTCAAAACCCTCACATAATATAACTAGCATAAGATAAATAGTACATGTGCATTCATTAAAATCAACTCTTGAAGGTTGGAGATCTAATCTTGATGGCAAAGAAATTGTTCAACATTTTATGAAGATTTCCCCTCTGACTGTCTCTATTCCACTTGCATAAATCATGGCATTTAAATCAGAAAACTTGATTTTACATATATATACCCAAAGCTAGATGTTGACTATTCTTTTGTGTTTGTTTTCAGTCATTATATGAGTTTTCCTAAATTGACAACTATATCACACATAATAGTTACAAACTAAGTTTCAGATAACTGTAAACAGATTAATATATTAATATGTCCCTGATTTCAAAAAACATACGGATATAAAAAGGAAAAAAAAGGTAAAAATCTGTAAATGATATAAAGAAAAATTACAAGTAACACTTTTAGAGAATTCTCCTCATTCCTTTATTCATAACCATACTCTAGAATCATAACAATCCCCAAATTATAAAAATAATGTGTTGGTATTATCGAATATAGCACAAATATAATTAATACCATCCAGAGATATTAAGTGGCATAATAATTTTGGGCCTTGATTTTAACTCTGGAAAATTGATCAGAAAACTTGGCTAGTATCCCATATAAACTGAAGAGATTTAATTGAATGGTCTTCAGCTAGGTTCTGTAGTCCTGAAAGATATCACACTATATAACACAAACACCAACTGAATAAATTGCTGTTGACATTGAGTCAGATGTCCAATAGTAGAAATAACTACACATTATTACTTCACTGCCATTATACAGTACTTTATAATGTTAAACTTCAAAAACTGAAAATTCCTGTATATTTACACTACTAAAATGCGTCAAAATAAGCATAAAATTAGCCTTTTGTTAATGGATCATATGGTTATGTGAGGGTTTAATTTGTTCTCTTTCCTTTTTTTCTGTTTTTCTTCTTACTTCATTTGCTATTTTTGATGTTTTGTTTGACTAATATGTCATACATTGAATTTAGTTAGGTCTACAAGAAAAGACACAGATGCATATACTGGCCACAACCTTGATGGCATTAGGAAAAAATAAACTAGGTATCATGGGAGAGCCTCAACAAAACCAAAGCATGACTTACACCCAGGAATACAAACGATTTGCAATTATATCCTGCTTGTCATCTGTGGTTACATATAACAATAATTAAATTGCGTGTTCCAGGAAACAGGAAGGAACGGATAAGCAAAATACACAAAAAGCCCCTATTTTCCTTGTTTTTTTTTAGAATATAGGTCAATATTCCTTAGGAGATTGTTATTTTTATTATTGCAATAAAAATCAGCTTGAACACAAGTTTTTAGGAATAATGTGTTACTAAGTCTTTTTATATAGAATTTAATTTTTAAGAGTCATCAGGCAATGTGATCTTTATGGACACAGTAAATAAGATTTTCTTTTCCACTAATGTCTTCTATTAAGTCATTTTAATATGATTATAATTATCCCTACTACTGGTATCTAATATACAGCCTACAAGGCTGCATATAGACCTATCTCCATCTCTATCATTTTACCATCATTCTTCCTTTAACTGCAGAAGTCTAATTTTACAACCATCCACTCAACATACTTCTTTGCATGTTTTTTTATGCTGTTTCTCCTGCATTTCTCTTTAAATAACTAATTACTGATATCTCTTTTTAGGCTGAAATAAATTTCACATTTGCTGAAGGATTTTTTTTTACTCACTGTCCTCCATTCCCAAATTAAATGATTTTCTGTGGCTTTCTTATATAAACATGTTTTTTTTCTTAGTAGTTATCACAATTTTTAACAAAACATTTTTAAAAAAATGTTTACTGTTTTATTGCCATTGGGCATTAGAGTTCCTTAAGGGCAAAAGAAATCAACTTGCCCAGTTCAACTCCCTTTATCCACCCAGTAAATTTTGGGAGGCATTTATTATTTGGAAATAAATTAGGAAATTAAGAAAGCAATGAAACACTATAAAAAATCATGGTTTCTACTTATAATTTCAACTATTCTCAGCATAGTATAAAGCATAAATCATTTGCCACATTTATGGGACTTGCCAAGACGTGGCAGAGTTCTCTTCCATGCTCCCCTGCATCTCTAGAGAGTTCAATCTGCTTAACAAGTAGATCCCCAACAGTACAGCAAACACAAGAAATATTAAAGAAGAAATATAACAAGGCTTATATTAATAAAGTCTTGGATTTTTTTTTTTGCTTTTTGGGTTACACCCGGCGATGCTCAGAGGTTACTTCTGGCTCTGCACTCAGGAATTACTCCTGGCAGAGCTCGGGGACCATATGGGATGCCAGGTATCGGACCTGGGCCGGCACAGGCCGGCCATGTGCAAGGCAAATGCCCTACCCGCTGGGCTATCACCCGGCCCCAGTCTTGGAATTTAAGTAGGATGAAAAGTGCATATTTTATGGAGGAGTGGAGAGGCCCTCTTATACAGTCAGCTTCTTATTTAACTCTCCAGCAACTGCTTCCCTGAAGTTGTTGTGCACCAATACATTTGAGTTGAAAGATTCTGTTCACCACAAAAGCATGGTTCACACTGAACTCAGGTAATTATAAGAAGCACACCCAACTCGTCCTAGAATTTCAAGCGGAAACAGCTCTGTGTGTGTGTGTGTGTGTGTGTGTGTGTTAAGTCAATCAACAATTCTCCATTTGTGTGCCAAACAGATAGACACACATTCATCATCCTCCTTACAGGTGCCTAGATTTCAATGGTGGTAACTTCATTTTTTTCAATACAAGGGAAGAAAAATCACATAAACCAGATTATCTTCTTTTCTCAGGTGCATTTTTAGAGCTAAGAAATAAACCTTCTGTCAAAGTTCAATCTCACATGCAGTTCCCTTCTTAGAAGAAGATTAATAATAGAAACCATTGGCAATCAACTAGAACATTTAGGATATGATTTAGAAAATCATTCAACCACAAGATTTACCTATTTCAATTTGAAAATGAGGGAGAAACTCAAAGGGTTATTTCTGAGGATTAAAATATATAACACATAGAAGGCATTGTTAGTGTTGGAACTGTTTATGAGAGAACACATTCTAGAAAGGTTTGACAATAATGAATGGCAACACCCCTTCCTATTCAATTTCTTACTTCTATATTATCATCTAATTTTAAAAAGAATTCCAAATTATCTCCCCAAGGAAGGCCATTACCTTTGAGAAATGTTTGAGAAATGCTGTTCTTTCTTTCCTTTTGAACATGTTATGCTACTCAGTATTATTTAACTGAAATTGTGAACTTTGCCTAAACCTAATATTTTAAATTTCCATAGTTGATATCTCTATTCATATTTAAAGACAAAACAAATACACTTAGAACTTTAAGTGTATACAATGCAGAAAGCCACCCATCCAGAGCTTATATATAGAACTAGGGTGATTGTTGTGTAAGGATTTTCATTTTGTTCTTTGAATCTCTGTAGAACCCTTGCAAAATATACACTATAAGGAGAATTTAAGGTTCCAAATGTACTGAAAAACTTACCACAATGTCAACAGTAGTGGGAGGGATAGAGTGATAAATAAAATAAAGACCCACAGTTGAGGAAACTATGTAAATTGGAAGGAGGTACCAATCATTTCATAAGCAAAGTAAGTCAGAGGGAAAAGGCAAATCCATGGTGCTCTCACTCATCTGTGTTAATTTAGAGCAAGTAAACAAGAGATAGATAGCATCAGATGATGACAAGCCTTAGATTATAAAACTCCATCCTGTGGATTCTGAACAGTTTAGTAAGCCATACAAATAGTAAATTCAAGTCAGGAATGGACTACCTCCCCATCTACCTGTACTTTTAGAAGCCCTGGAAGTTACACCCTCCCCCTAAATATGCCACCCAGTTAAAATAATTAACTCCAGCTGCACCATCCATTAAAAATTTTGTATTTACTGGAGCGTGTGACCACACTGATAAACCAGGAGTAGGACTCATATTGGGTGGGATGTAACGTAGAAGGCAATCAATCTCAATTAACAAAATAGAAACACAAAGGCCGTATAGGCCTTGTATAAACACAAAACCATTTAACCACATCTTAGTAATCTCTTATACCAGGGTTTGTGGCTCCATGGTGAGATATTATAATCTTCACTAACTTTCTTCTAGGGAAACATTTTTGATTATTCTTTTAGCAAATTATTTCACTTGTATCACTTGTCTTCCTATTGTTCACTGATTTGCTTGAGCGGGCACCAGTAACATCTCCATACGTCCTGACACATGCTAGTGTAGCCCAAAGGCACTTGCTCACTCCAGGAACATGAAGAGCCTAAAACCATACCTTCAGGTCATGGGAATGAGGTCTATAATTGTTACTGGTTTTGGAATATCAAATATGACACGGGTAGCTTGCCAGGCTCTGCTGTGTGTGTGGTACTCATACTTGACATTATGTCAGCAAATTTACACACTATTGGTGTAACCATGAAACCCTGTATAAGCACAACAGTCAGAACTTACCGTGGACAGTTACTCTGCGTATCTGTTCTACCTAAAGTGACATCAGCAGAAGTCCTCCCCTGAGGAGGAGGAGAAAGTGCACAAACAACTCCAGCCTAGAGCACCTGCCTTGCTCTCCTGAAGCAGGAATGTGCTACCTAAGGCCAATGCAACCAAGCCAGTAAGCTGCCACCCTCCCCATAGCAAAAAAAGAGCAGAGAGCGAAGGGGGGAGGGAGTAAGCTGGAGGATATTTAAAAGCAACAGAGATAGAAGAGCAGGGAGGGCACTAGCCTTCCATGCCACTGGCTTGGGTTCGGTATCCCAACACCAGAAGGTCCCGTGAGCTCTGCCAGGGTGATCCCTGAGCACAGAGGAAAGAGTAAGCCCTAAGCTGGGTGTGACCCTACCCCCACACCCAGACGCATTTGCCTTGTATGCAGCTGAGCTGGGTTCTCTCCTCAGCATCCTACTCAGTCTCCCAGCACCCAAGCATCACCAGTTGTGGTTAAAAAAAATTAAATCTCACATGTTTGGCCATGAAGCACTAGGAAAAGTCTATGTATAATTCTTACTGAAAGGATGGCATGTTGGTATGTGAAAGAAATACAACTATAGGCTGGAAAGATAGCACAGCAGTTAGGGTGTTTGCTTTCCTTGCGGCCTAGCAAATTATTTAGAAAAAGAAATATAAAATAAATCATTAATGGTCTGCTATGGGCAAAGTCTTAAGGGGTGATTGGGAAAATAAGAAATAATGGTGTTACCAATGTGCAATGGTGGTGGGATTTGGTGTTGGAATATTGAATGTCTGTAATAAATAATAATGAGTAACTTTTTTATTTGAATAAAACAACAACAGTAGCTTCAATTTAAAGTGAAAACAAAGGAGTCACACTCTGTTGGAGTGCCTGGGCACCTGAATTCAAAAAACATTCAAACCTAATAAAATGAAGTGATCTGCTAAATCAAAGCAGCAACCTGAAAATTAAGTTTAGATTACTAAACATAAGTATAACAGCAATGAAAGGAAAAGACTCAAGGAAAGCAGAATGGCAATGGAAGTGAAAACTCAGAATAACATGGTCAAATCTCCTATCTTTAAACCAAACAAAACCAAGGAAGCAGAATTATGCCTTAGCTTATATATGAATCCATTCCTTCTTCCTAAATGAACCAAAACTCATTTTAAAATGTACACTGAACACTAATAGTACCTTATGAGGGCTCTAGAGATAGTACAGTGGATAAGGTGCATGTCTTGCATGCAGCTAATGTGGGTTTTATCCCTGATACCACATATGGTACCCAAAACACAGCCTGGAGTAACCACCAAGCAGAGACCCAGGAGTAAGCCGTGAACACAGCACCATGTGATCCCAAACAAAATAATAATGATAATAATAATTAATAAAAGAGGCAATGGGAAAGGTTAACAAAAGAATCTTATTGATGTACTATAAGAAATAAAGAAGAAAGTGATGTCCTTATCTATAAGCAATGTCTGCAATGAAATCATAAAAATGAAAATTTAAACTCAACTTAATAATTAGCTATGGAAGTTAAGAAACAATGGAACTATAAAATCAGAATTGTAAGCAATAAAAACCAAGGTTACTAGGAAATGAAATTTAAAAAGATAATTTGGAATAGAAAAATGAAGTTATTAGTATCAGAAATAAAACCAGATCAGAAAGAATATGAAAGCTAATAAATATGATAATAGGAAAAATCACTATATCACTGTATCACTGTCTTCCCTTTCATCATCAATTTGCTCGAGCGGGCCCCAGTAACATCTCCATATGTCCTGTCTCATGCAAGTAGAGCCCAAGGGCACCTGCTTGCTCCAGGAACATAAAGAGCCTCAAACCATTCCATCAGGTCATGGGAATGAGATCTATAATTGCTACTGGTATCTGGCATATCAAATACAACATGGGTAGCTTGCCAGGCTCTGCCGTCTGGGTAGCATACTCTTGTAGTCATCTCAAAATCCAGCATTTATTGATGAACCGCGAGCCAGGCTGTGATAGGCTGGTCTGCTGGGTGGAGTTCTGACAAGGGAGAAGTCCGGATGTGGAAAATGGAGGTCCTCATGGAGTGGGGGGTCATCTGGCTTTTTGTGAGGCTCTGCTGGGGTGGTGAGCCAGGGCTAGAGCCTGCTTTCCCCTCCCGGGCGCCTCATGAGCGGCTGGGCACAGTGAGAGCCATTAGCAGCTCTGCCCCATGTCTGCCTCTTAGGAAAAAATATAAGATGAAAAGGATGAAAATTTAAAACATCAAAAGAAATGTAAAGTCGAATATATAATCCAAATGCTGAATTCAAAAGAAAATAGGAACTATAAATCTGAGCAAATATAAAATCTTCACTTAAAAAGAAGTATCTGAAAAAAAGAGAAACAAAGTAACAGAACCAAAAATATGCTGAATATACTGTCATAAAATTTTATGAAAATAGGGGCTGGAGACAATGTGTAAAATAAGAGGGAGAGAGATGCAGAGACAGAGAGAGACAGAGAGAGAAAGAGAGGAAACTGGGGTACCTGCTATTAAGGCAGCATAGGGGTGGGCAGGAGGGGGGGGTACATTGGTGGTGGAAATGGGGCACTGGTGGAGGGATGGGTGCTGGTATACTGTATTAC
The DNA here is from genome assembly GCA_021461705.1 of Cryptotis parvus. Lineage (NCBI taxonomy): Eukaryota > Metazoa > Chordata > Mammalia > Eulipotyphla > Soricidae > Cryptotis > Cryptotis parvus. The sequence goes on along the minus strand of JAJIBD010008608.1, from coordinate 39,909 downwards.
CAAGAACCAATTATGAACACCTTTGTAATTGTATGTTTCACTGTGGTATAATAAAAAAAAAAAAAAAACAAAAGCATTCCACAGAATGGGAAAGAATATTCACCCAATACCCATCTGATAAGGGGTTAATATCCAGGATATATCAGGCACTGGTAGAACTTTACAAGAAGAAAACAAACAACCCCATCAAAAAATGGGGAGAAGAAATGAACAGAAACTTCAGCAAGGAAGAAATTCGAATGGCCAAAAAACATATGAAAAAATGCTCATCATCACTAATCATCAGAGAGATGCAAATCAAAACAACAATGAGATGCCACTTTACACCACAGAGACTGGCACATATTCAAAAGAACAAGAACAACAAGTGCTGGCGCGGGTGTGGGGAAAAGGGGACACTCATCCATTGTTGGTGGGAATGCCGGCTGGTACAGCCTTTCTGGAAAACAATATGGACATTCCTCCAAAGACTAGAAATTGAACTCCCATTTGACCCAGCCATACCACTCCTGGGAATCTACTCTGGGAAACCAAAAATACGCAGCGGAAACACCATCCCTACTTTAATGTTCATAGCAGCATTATTCACAATAGCCAGAATCTGGAAGCAACCAGAGTGCCCGAAAATCGATGACTGGATAAAGAAGCTTTGGTACATCCACACAATGGAATACTACGCAGTTGTTAGGAAAAAAGAAGTTATAAAATTTGCCTATAAATGGATGGACATGGAGAAGATTATGTTGAGCGAAATTAGCCAGGAGAGAGACAGATACAGAATGACTGCATTTATTTGCATGGCATAAATATATATGTGCATATTATGATACCAATATCCAAGGTCAAGTGAAACATATATCAGGAGGTCTTGTCAAAGGTGGAAATTATCACAAACGTGTGGGAGTCAGAGGTTAGGTAAGACAGAAAATGGAACAGGGTGCTAACAATTGTCGAGGGTACTAATGCCTACCTAGAACTGAGCATGAAATAGAGGCAAAAGGATACACATGACAACCCTTTAATATATGTTCTGTAATCCATAGTCTGGAAGGGAAGGAAAAGAGAAAGAGAGAGAAAGGGAAAGAAATAAAGTACCTACCATGGAGGTGGGCTGGGGAAGGGGGGAGGGAACCGGGATGTTGGTGGTGGGAGATGGGCACTGGTGGAGGGACGGGTGCTGGAACACTGTACGACCAAAACCCAAACGTGAACTTTTTAATTGTATATCTTTTTATTTGTGTATCTCACGGTGGTATAATAAAACACTTAAAAAAAAGAAAGAAAAATAGGGGCTGGAGATACTGTGTAGCAGGTAGGGTGCTTGCCCTCCTCATTTTCAACCCAAGTTACATCTCCAGTACCAAATAAGGTCCTGCATGCCCCTCGCCCCAATGGAGAGGAATATTTAAGATACTCAAGGAAAAATTTCAAAAGCAGTAATTTTTTTTTCAACTTATTTATTTTGGTTTTGGGGTTACACCTAATTATGCTTAAGAATACTCCTGGCTCTGTACTCAGGAATCACTCCTGACCTAAGGGAACCACATGGGATGCCTGGGATAGAATCCGGTAAGTGCCCTACTCACTGCACTTTCTCTACAGCCCCCAGAACAGTATTTTTAAGAACCCAAATCAACTTTTAGATCTTCAGTCAACTACAATGAAATTTTATTTATATGCAGAAACTTGAGAATACTATCTCTAAGAGTACACTTTAAGTAAATTATACCACCGCACGATATACAATTACAAAGATGTTCATGATTGGGTTTCAGTCATACATTGTTTCAGCTCCCATCCTTGCATCAGTGCCCTATTCCCACCACCAATGTCTCCAAATTCCCTCCCCCCCTATGTACCAGACACGTTTTCTTTCTTCTCTCTCTTTCTCATTTTCTCTCTCTTTCTCTCTCTCAAAGTACTCTTTAGCAAATCTATAGGTGGATCAATTTCAGAGAACTGATAACATTCACAAGATACAAATTTAAGGCTTCCTGATGACAATCAAATATATATTTATATATACAATTTAAAATAGATAATGATTTTTGAAAGAACAGCAGAGTATACAATCACTTATGAATGTCAGAATATAAAAATAGTAAGAAATGTAGGTGTTGTCTTACTGGAATTAACTGACAGGTAAAAACTTTTAATTCAAATTAAGTATAGAAAAAGAAAAAGGAGTAAGAAGAAGAAATTATTTTAATGCAAATGAATGAAATTCATTCATTTTTAACAGAGAACTTTACATTCAAATAAATAGAAAATCGTAGGGCTTTTAAAATAGTACATTAACATGAAGGACACTAAAGGCAATTTAACAATGAAAAAGAAAAACTATTGGAATATTGGTTACTTAATAAATGATGAAAGCAATAAAGAAATTAGGGATTAAATAGCTTTAAATGTAAGTCAATAATATGCAACGATTAAAAACAACAAGGGCCAGAAGGACTGATCCATGGTAGCAAGCTTGTCACAGAGCAGTTGTGGGAGTGCAGCTAGAGAGAGAAAGAACCACTGTGACAATGATATTGGACACGAGCACTGGACAGAAACAGTGCTCAAAGGAGGTACACTGATATGCATGATATACTTTCAGTAACACTTTTATAACCCGCAGTGCCTAAAAGGAAGAGAGAGACAGACAGACATAGAGAAATGTGTCAGCCATAAAAGCAACTGCAGGGTGGGGTGGGGAGGTAGGTGGGAAGGAAACTGGGGACACTGGTGATGGGAAATGTGCACTGGTGAAGAGATGAGTGTTAGGAACATTGTATGACTGAAATTTAATCATGAGAGACTTTGTAACTGTGTATCTCAGGATGACTCAATTTAAAAACCTAAAATTAAAATTTTTAAAATAATGAGTGTGTCAAAGATTACAAAGGTTTACCTTTAAATACTTACATTTACTTCATATTCCTGTTTCAGCAGTTTTTCAAAGAGACCAACAATATGTTCTCCATTCTCATTTGTGTCCACAACTATGCAAATTTGTTGTGAAATTCTTTCTGGGATGTAAAGAAAAAAAACACATTTTAAACAGATTATGGAATAAAGCCCTAGTACTCTGAAATCTACTCTGACCTTCTTTAACTCTAAAAGAAAAGAAGCTTCTGGTTTCAAGTCAAGTGGAGCAACTTAGACAACTCATTAAGATGCCCTTGATGCTTTTTATTAACTGAGACAAAAAATTTATAGATCTAACACTTGATGTGTGGTTAACTAGGACATGTGTAGAAGAAAAATAAATACAATATTTTCTTGATATATTTAAAAGGAAGTAACTTGAAGGAACCACTATTGTCTCACTAATTCAATTCTCCATATTTTTAATGAATTGTCGGGCACATCGCTGGGTCCCCGACAGTGCTGGGAAGCAAGTTCCCTTCTACCTCCGGAGCCGGTGAGGAATGGATGAAAACTCAGGAATCCAATGCAGTTTTAAAAGGCTTTACTTATCACAAGTTCAGGCATACAAATCAGCAAAAGGAAAAGCCCGGTGCTTAGGATTCCAGGCTAGAACCCCAGCCACGTGTAGGCCAAGATGGCGGCCACCACGTGGAAAGGCTTTGTAAAAGGGGAAGACAAGACTTCCAAGAAGGGTGAGTGCTCACAAAGAGAGAGCCCAAAAGAAGCGCGGGAGAGAGGAAACAGGCTAGCTTTATACCCCTGCAACTCAGACCTTCCTCCCACTGTTATGGAAAGCAGGGAGGGTTAAATGCCCTTAGGTAATCCCTCCCCTGCACCTCACCTAGGCCCTTTAGTATGCTAATGTTTTGAGCCAAGATCTGCCTGGAAATGCCTTTATAGGGTAGAGAAGGGGGTTTCTGAGACGGCAGGTCTCTGTACCAAAGACTAATACTAATGCTAGTTAAATATTTCTCCAAGCCTTCACAAGTCTCTTCTACTTCATTGTAGTTTTGTATTTTAGTTGCCTTTGAGTATATCAGGGAGCCATGCTTGTTTGCTTGGGAAGCAAACAGCATTTCTCTCTGGTCTAATTACCCAGGGGTCCTGCATGGCCAGGCTAATATGCTGGTAAGATCTAGCTAGTCCCACGATGATTGTGGTAGCATGGGAGAATATTTATACCAGCTAGTACAGCATACATGGTCAGATAAACTGCCACATTTAGACTACCCCCCCTTATCTACGAAGTGATTTGCAGGCGGAAATTCAGAGCATATGCAGCAGCCCTTAAAGGAGTCCTGCAACAACGAATGTCTTAGAATCCCCTAGAATTCCTTCTCCCAGCAACTCCTCTTTTATTTATTTATTTTTTGGAGCCACACCCAATGGTGCTCAGTGCTGCTCCTCTCTCAGTACATGGGAACTAAATAGTACCAGAAATTGATCTCAATGGAGCTGGGGTCCCTATCCCCAACCTCGGTCCCATCTAGGAGGCCTAGTGGACCCGCCCACCAACTGTTCCTGGGCTGTTGGCTGTGAGCCAGAAACAGACATATGGGGCAGAGCTGCTACAGGCCCTCCCTGTGCTCGGGCTGATCATGAAGTGTCTAGGAGGGAGAGTGGGTTCTGGCCCTGACCTGTCACCCCAATAGAGCCTCAGAAGAAGCCAAAGGAACATCCCTGGACCATAATGGCAGTCATTTTCAATGTACAGATACCACAGCTCATCAGAGCCCCACCCAAGAGAGAAGCCAATCTTAAGCCCAACTCATCAGAGCCCCACCCTATAGAGAAGTCTATTTCAAGCCCAGGTATGTGGGGTCTCTGCAGCTAACATCACCAGTCCCTTTCCCCCCACCTCTGTCCCTTCCGGGAGTCCTGGTGGACCACCCACAAACTGCTTCTGGGCTGTCAGCTGTGATCCACAGACACAAACACATGGGGCAGAGCTGCTACTGCCTCTATCCGTGGCACACCACCAATTTGCCACTTTTGCGGTCACGTGGTACATCAAACTAGTAGATACCAACCACTTCTAGAAATTCAGATGGTCAATGCAAGAACAGAAATAGAACAGATTAGCCCATAACAAACCAGAAAAAAAGTCATAACATTCTCAAACCATAGCCATATATGGGCTGCAAAAGTCAATATAATTGATGCCAGCTGAGGGAGCAGGCATGGGGATGGGGGGGCTGAGGGAAAAGAGTGTCTTTGGTGGTGGAAACATACTGGTGGTGGAATTTGCGTTGGATGATGAAATACTAAATAAAAAATATAAAATTAAAAAATGTACATTAGTCCTTTGCACTATCTACTGAGCCCCTTGTTTCACTTGTATCACTTGTCTTCCTGTTGTTATCAATTTGATTGAGCAGGCACCAGTAACTTCTCCATTTGTCCCTGTTGTGTGCTAGTGTAGCCCCAGGGCATCTGCTGGCTCCAGGAACATGAAGAGCCTCAAAACCATTCCTTCAGGTCACGGGAATGAGGTCCAACTGAGGTTCATCAGCAACTGAATAAACTGAGAGCCTACCTATCACTGAGCCCCTATGAAAAAATATTCATTTCCCTTATATCTCACTTAGAAGTACAGTTTGGGGGGGAAATAATTAGGCTTAGGAAGACATCACTTGGACTTTCAAGATTTCAGAATTGTAAAGAATTCCTGTTTTATATGTGGTTCTTTTTTACAGCATTCAGAACTGACAAAGTTGTTCACAATATCTCAGTTGATATTACAGGATATTAACTTATTCCTTTTTCAAGTACAATATTAGTTGCTTAACTAATATTGTCTCAGGATCACTCTAGCTAAAGTTTTACTAATACTTTAACATTTTCAAAGAAAATGTTATTCTCTTATACTTTATTTTCTAGTTCATGAACTTCTATTATTTTCTTTTATAATTTCTACATTTAGCTTGCTATACTTTTGAAATTTCTTAGAAAAAATGTTTACTTTCACTTTCTACTTATTTTCAATATTTACATTTATAGTTTTAAATTTTCTGTTTTAGCTGAACTTCAGTTATTTCATTCCATTTAACTTATTTCATTTTTAAATTAAATATTTTATTAATTACTCAATTTAAGCACTTTCTAATTCCCTTTGTAACTTATCATTTGACTCAGGATTATATGGAATTTTATTTCTTTTTATTAGTTTTAAGAACCCAAGTCATGGCCGAGCCTGTCAAGCTACCCGTGTTGTATTCAATATGCCCAAAACAGTAACAATAATGGAGCTCATTCCCAACAAATAGAGACGTTACTAGCGTCAGCTTAAGCAAAACGATAATCAATGGGAAGACAAGTGAAACAAGACAAGAAGTGATTAGTTTTCTATTGATGGGCAATAAATTACCATAGTTTAATAGCTTATAATACCATCCATAGATAATCATTTCCCAATCATTTTTAATTGATTCAGTATCCTTACAGTCTTTATCGTTAAACTCTTGTTCTCCCTTGAATACATACTTGCTTATCTCTGTTTCATTGCTTGCTTATTTCCACGGTGGAAAAACCTGTGTTCTCTCTTGAACACCTTTCCCTTTTCCTCTCATCTTGCACCCTTCTAAGCAAATTTCATTCAATAAAAACTACCTTGCTGTATTAGAAATAAATAAATAAATAAATAAAAATCCATACAAAAACAACCCTAACAAAAAGTCCCTACTAGAGAATTTGAAAGATAATGAGTTTAGTGATAAATACATGCTGAGCTATTAGGTTTTCTCTTAATATTTCTAGTGTGTAACAAAAAAACCCAAACCCATCCATTTACTGATCTTATCTTCATGTTATAATATAAATGATAATTCTGGCATTTTGGTGGTACTAATATAACAAAGAAAATATAAAATTGATTATTTATTCATCAGTTACAGACTTTTTAGGCACTCAAAAGTTATTGAAGTAAATTTTATTTTAATTTTACGTAAATTTAATTTGATATCAGAAATAACTATAAAATAGGGGGCCAGAGTGATAGCACAGCGGGTAGGGTGTTTGCCTTGCAAGCGACTGACCTGGGTTCGATTCCCCGGCATCCCATATGGTCCTCCGAGCACCACCAGGAGTAAATCCTGAGTGTACAGCCAGGATTTACCCCTGAGCATTGCTGGGTGTGACCCCCAAAAAGCAAATAGATAGATAGATAGATAGATAGATAGATAGATAGATAGATAGATAGATAGATAGATAGATAGATAGATAGATAGATAGATAGATAGATAGATAGATAGATAGATAGATAGATAGATAAAGAAAGAAAGAAATAAAACAGAATATTTATGTTAGCAATACTTCACATTATAAAATGCTGAGTTACTAAAAGTCAGCTTCTATTTATAAACAAAATATTTCTAATGGAGTTTAAACACAATTAAAAGGAATGTAGAAGCCCTAGAAATAATAAAAGACCCAGTATTAAGAGATTTTTTAAAGAAATTAAATGAGTTAGATGTGCAAATTGTGTAGTATATTTTGTGCAAGAAAATTCAAAAAATGTGCTGACAGATTAGGCATTGTTACTTTTATACTCATATATGCTCATTAAGAATCTGGCTCCTTTGTCTATTCAAAATACAAAATATCTAATTTCAAACAGTCCTTTGTAAAGGTCTTAATATTTCAGAGTTTGGCAAACAATCCATAAAAATTTTGTTCAAATAAGTAATTAGTTTTTAAAGTTTCACTAAATATAGTATACATAATTATATATAATATATGTAGTTATATAGAATAATATATGGACATTTTCATCTATATATCACATACATATAAATGTTCATATATAAAAATATATAATGGAAATTTAATGTTCTTAAGATCATCACCAAAATAAATCCAAAACAGTGACTGTACTAGTCCCACACAACTGAAGAACAAATTTTAAAAAAGGACATAGAAAGAGGAGCAAAGTTCAGATAAATTCACTTAAAGAGAGGGGACAGAGAAAAACTATATTTATACTTAATTTTTTCATGGAGCACTAACCATTTTCTAAACATAAAATGATTAATCTTGATTATTTCTCACATCAAATAAAACATTTAACATTGTCCTGAGGTTAATGATGAAATCAAGACAAAAATAGACATCTTAATCAACTGCTCATTAATAAAGCATTTTTTAAAAGAATTTAAAGTTTAAAGCAAAAGCAACAAAACTGGGCAGTGCCATGAAATCATTATAATCGCCAGAATCTCAATAACCCTAAGATAAGAGCCTAATATTCTCTCCATTCAAAAAGATAAATTACAGGAAAAATTGAATTAAATTCAAATCATACCTGACCTACCCTAATATATATTTGAGTATTTTTTCAAAAATTGGGGCTAGTGTGGCAGTACAGTGGGATGGACACATCCTTCTATGCAGTCAACCTGGTCCTACAAGCACCCCATATGGTCCTGAGGGCCCTGTCAGGAGAAAGTCCTGTGGTGTAGCGCAGAAACAAAACAAAAAAAAAAACCATCTTAAAAGAAGACCTTTTATTTGCCTTGCATGCAGCCAACCCGTGTTCGATCCTCAGCATCCCATATGTTCCCCTGAGCACTGCCAGGAGTAATTCCTGAGCGCAGAACCAGGAGTAACCCCCTGAGCATTGCTGCTGGGAAAAGCAAAAAAAAAAAAGAAGACCTTTTTAAGATGTCCTTGAAATATTTGATATATTTTATCTATATCTAGATATAGATATAGATATATATAGATAAAATATATCTAGATATAGATATATTTATCTAGATAAAGATATAGATATATAGATATATCTATAGATATATATCTATAGATATAGATATAACTATAGATATATAGATATAGATATATAGATATATCTATAGGTATATATCTATAGGTAGATATATCTAGATATATCTATCTATAGATATATCTATAGATATATAGATATAGATATATAGATATATCTATTTCTAGATATAAATATATCTAGATATAGAAATAGATAAAATAGACTCTCAGAGACTCTCAGACATAGGGCAGAGCTGCTACTGCTCTCTCTGTACCCAGCTGCTCATGAGGCGCCCGGGAGGCATGGCGTGTTCTAGCCCTGGCCTGCCACTCCAGCAGAGCCTCACAACAAGCCAGATGACCCCCTACTCCATGGGGGCTGCCATTTTCCACATCCAGACTTCCCTCTCGTCACAAGTCCACCCAGCAGACCAGTCTATCACAGCCTGGATCATCAACACCCACCCTGCAGCAGTTTTTTCAATCCTGCCCAGGTATGCTGAACCAGAGACTCTCAGACATGGGGCAGAGCTGCTACTTGCTCTCCCTGTGCCCAGCTGCTCATGAGGCACCTGGGAGGCATAGCAGTTCTAGCCCTGGCCTGCCACCCCAGCAGAGTTCACAACAAACCAGACAACACCCCTACTCCATGGGGGCCGCCATTTTCCACATCCAGACTTCCCTCTCATCACAACTCCACCCAGCAGACCAGACTATCACAGCCCGGCTCGGCGGCCGCTTAGCGGCTGCACGGTTCATCAATAAATGCTTTATTTAGAGATGACTACAAGAGTATGCCACCCGCACGGCAAGCCTGGCAAGCTGTTCGGTGTCGTATTTGATATGCCAAATACCAGTAACATTTATATTAGGTCATTCCCATGACCTAATATAATGGTTTGAGGCTCTTTATGTTCCTGGAGCAAGCGGATGCCTGTGGGTTCTCCTAGCATGAGACAGGACATATGGAGATATTACTGGTGCCCGCTCTAGCAAATAGATGATGAACGGGAAGACAGTGATAAATAGCGATAGTGATACTAATATTTTTTGACATTTGATATAGGTGAAATATTTTGTCTAAACTATTATGGTTTAGATAAAATATTTTATCTAAACTAGTATGGTATATATTCCTCAAATAAAATAATTAACATTCACTTTAATCTACATTGACTCTTCATTCATATGTATCAATATAATTGACAGAGAGAAAATTCAAATAGAGCATGACTTGATGTCTCCAGGCTCAAATTAAAAGTTATCATATCAATTTAAAAGCTGCAATTTTGTAGTTAAAAATCTCCAATATTTTTTTTAAATGGTCAAGGGAGTACATACAAAAATGAACATTTATTGCCAAAAAATAGGGGAGAACCTCGCTTTGCTTTACTGGCTATAATGATTAATTATGTAAATTAAATATAAGTTAACCTGATTAGACCATGGATGACCATGTGTTGTTCCAAACATTCTGATGTTTCTGTCAGGGTCTTTTTTTAGGGAGATTAACCTTTAAATTGGTACACTAAATAGGTTACCTAAACTTTAATTTATTTCACTAGTTCCTAGTGAAAGACTAACACAAATCCTTGGAATATTGAAAGGGAGAGAAAATTTAGAGGGTGACAGGGTAGAGTGAATCTTGATAAAGGATATTTGAGTGAGGTGGTGAGGCACTGTAACCCATTTTTAAATGATATGAAAATGCAATTCCTAAAACATATGCAGTCTTAACAGAACTTGAGAAGTGGCCCACAGAACTAAGCTTATTATGATAGGGGGTTTGAGGGTTACTTGAGGAACACACTGGTAGAGGTAGTTGGAACATTATAAGCAAGAAGCCCTTTTATTAACAGGACTATAAATCATAGTACCTAAAATTTAAAAGAACTAAATAAGATATTTAATTATATATATACACACATATGTATACATATGTATACATATACATATAGAATCTATGCAAACATATATATGTATATACACTAGATATTACAATGTATAATATAATATATATTAATATACATACAATAAAAAAACATTATGTAATTAAGAAATTATTTTGTTTCTATCTTTTTTTTCTCCTTCTGGCTGAATTCTATCCGATGAAAACCACTTTTAAGACTGTACATATATGTTTTTAATTTATGTAGATTTAAGTTACCTATATCATCATATTGGAAGTTAACTGTATTAGAAAGCATAGAATTCAGGCATGTTTTACTATCTATCCTGAACATTCTTATAACTATAGTGCTGAAACCATGTGCATTTAATATAATTGATATTTTCAGATTTTGTTCACCTTCTAATGTTTTCTCCTGCATCATGTGCATGTTTCAGTCTCTTGCCTTCTTTTGACATAAACATTTTCGTACTCAGTTTAAGTTATCTCATATCTGACTGAAACTCTTTATGGCACCGGAGAAGAACTGTTCCTTAGAACATGTGAGAAAAGAGATATTGCTGGTGTTGGTGTCCTAGTCAACATAAACTGGCCGTGAGCATTAATTCATTTGAATGCCTAACAAAGCAGATAGGATGATTACACTTGAAGAGATGTGGCCCACTGCCAGCAATTTTTATCTTTGTTGTCTATGTACCAACATCCACATACAAGGAAGAAGAAATTGAGAAATTCTACATGGAACTGGAGGGTTCTATAAAGAATATCGCACCTTCTACAAGATCATAGTCAGTGATTTTATTGCCAAGATAGGACCGATAAGATTGGCCAAGAACTCCACATCAGGACCCATGGCCTAGAATGGGACGAACAGGGTGAGAGACAATCTGAGTTTATCATGTCCACCAAGAACATTCCTGGGAACTCACAGTTCCAGAAGGTAGAATCTAAACGTTGGACATGGGAACTCCTGGTGTACAGTTCCACAACGAAATTGATCACATTTTAATCAGTCAACAGTTTTGCCTGACCAATGTCGCTACTGTCTCAAAATTCAAAACAGGATCAGACCACCGTCTCCTTCGTAACAAAAGTCTACTTCACGCAATGGAGACAAAAGGGTGTAAAGTTTAAGAAGAGCACTCTAGAATGATCACCAACTGGGAACTCTTTGGCACCATTGTGGAAACATAGGACTTGCCATCATTGACGACATCGATGAAGAATATAAACAATTGGTTCAGCACCTCCATGAAAAGTGCGAAGAATGCCGAGAGTAAGACATAATGGGACACCGTCTTCAAAAACTCTCGAGTTTATTTGCCAACGTGGTTAGGCACGAGCCTCAGACACTTGATCTCTTGATCACTTGAATCCTGTTATTCATCGATTTGCTTGAGCGGGCGCCAGTAACATTTCCATTGGACCCTATCACGTGCCAATGTAGCCCAATGGCATATGGTTGATTCGGGAATATGAAGAGCCTCAAACCGTTCAAGCCTCAGACAACCAAATAATAATGTCCAAGCTCGCAAAGCAGTGCAGAGAAGCGATAAAGGAAGACCTCAAAGACAGAAAAGCAGAAATACTGGCCGATGCAGCATAAGGTGGAAAAAATTCGCAATGCCCGCCTGTCCTTAACCAATATAAGACCAAGACGACTGCCCTCTGATGACCTGATGGATCTATCACATCTTCCAGAAAGGCAATGGAGAAGATTATCCATGACTTCCACTCGGATCTCTTTGATAGCCCTGTCCACCTGCCCACATACCAAAATTCCTGTAGGATGGATATGTCATGCCCAGCTTTCTCCCTTCTGAAATCGGACATGCCATTCTGTTGGTAAAGAAGCAAACAGCACCCGCCCAGACAGAGTCACACCCGAACACCTGAATAATCTGCTGTCAGTACTCATCAATACACTGGCTCGGCTCTTCACAGGCTACCTATCTGAATGCAAGGTGCCATCTTAATGGAAAACCAGCAGGAAAGTTCTACTTTTCAAGAAGGGAGACATCCATTACATTGGCAACTCTAATGATATCTGCCTGTTGTCCGTCATCTACAAGCTGTTCACCGAGTAATCCTGGAACAGGATTGGCAGACCATTAGATGAAGGACAACCATGTGATCAAGCTGGCTTCCAAAAAAAAGGATTCAGCACAGTTGACCATATCCACAAGGTAACCAAGCTCATTGAAGTTTGTAGGGAGTTCACGATGCCACTCTGTCTCACGTTCATTGATTTAAAGAAAGCCTTTGATTCTATAGAGACTGAAGCGAGTCAACGAAGCCTAGCCAAAAGGCATTCAAACCCAATACATCAAGATCCTTTGTGAGCTGTATTAGGGATTCACCACCAGGATCTCACCATTCCACAAGGAAGTGATCAATCATGTGAAAAGAGGGGTTAGCAGGGTAATAGCATTTCAGCGAAACTCTTCAGCGCCACCCTCGAGAACATCATGCAACAATTAGAATGGGAAGGAATGGGAGTGACGATAAATGGTCAGCAACTCCACCACCTCCGATTTGCTGATGACATCGTTACAATAAACCAAATATTAGCTAAGCGGCACAAATGCTGTCTGACTTCAACCGAGAATGTGGAAAGATAGTTCTACAGCTGAATCTCAACAAAACTATGTTCATGAAAAATGAACTAGTTCCAGAGGCCCCATTCACTCTCAATGGAACAAACATCTCTGAATGCAGCAGTTATGTGTACCTAGGTCGAGAAGTCAACATGAGGAATGACTTAAAACCTGAGCTGGGCAGGAGGCAGAGAGCGGCATGGAATGCCTTGAAAAACATCGAAGAAATAGCTAAAAAAGGACAAAGAACATCCGGCTCTGGGCACATCTGTTTGACTCCACCATTCTCCCTGTATTAATATATGCCTCAGAGAACTGGGCCCTACAAAAGCAGGATGAGAACACTATCTGGGTCTCCCAAAGAGGAATCAAAAAAAGCTATGCTTGGAATATCTCACCTCACTCAAGTAAGAGAAGGAATCCGGAGTTCCAACCTCTATCAACGATCCAGAGTCAGGGACACTGTCTTGTTTACCAAGGCATTGAAAATCAGATGGGCTGAACATGTAATGCGATTTGGAGACGACCACTGAACTAGAGCCATTACGGACAAGATGGTCAGACTTCTTCGCCGAGACCCTGAATGAACGGTTTGAGGCTCTTCGTATTTCTGAAGCAATCAGATGACATTGGGCTCCACTGGCTCATGATAGGGTCAAATGGAAATGTTACTGGTGCCTGCTCAAGCCAATCTACGAATAATGGGATGTCAGGTGATCAAGTGATCAAGTGATGGATTTAAGTGGTTGCTCTGGGAATCTTAATATATATATTTAATATTTTAAACTACATAGGATGAAGAGAAAGAAGAGGGCATCGAAGTCCCCAAGGCCATGGGGGACATTTTTTGAGCCGCTGGCCGGGGCTATACATGGACAGCTGGATTTCGCTGGAGATGGTGTGGGAGCCTCAAAGCCAACCAACCTCAGGTTTCCAATGGCTGAGACCCTTCTGGAACAGAAACAGTTTTTTATTTTCTTTATTTTGTTTGTTTGTTTTATTTTTTTAAAAGCAGAATTAAGGGAAGAAAATATTTAAATTGAAAAGGATGATTTGAAGTTGAGAACAAGCAGAATGAATTGGAGGCAGAATTTAAAACTTTGTTTCATAATGACATAATGAGATTGATCACAGAATAAAACATCTAATACATGTGTACCAAAAAATGTTTTAGGGCAACAAATTTAATTTAAATGCAATCATGATAAAGAATTGTTCTAGTGTCTTTATATTTTAATTTTTTACAATATTGTAGCTATCTCATAGAAAATCTCATCAGAAAATGTTAGCTTTGCTTTTAAATTATAGTTTTAGAAAAACAATATTGAGTAAACTTAATGATTTTTTTTGCTTTTACTTAACACCTGATGTTGCAAGAATCCTTTCTGTCTGAAGTGTTATGTTAAAATAGTACTCTAAAAGTACATCTGCTGACTTAAGTTACCTTTTTTTTTTGATCCTGATTATCTTGTTTTAGCGCTCTAAAAAATACCATTCTACTTACTTCTGGTCTCTGTAGTTTCTGGAAGGTAATACACTTCACTAAATTACTGATACTCTATAAGCAATGCATCAGTTTTCTGTGGCTATGTTCAATATTTCATACATTGGGGACCCTGGCCAGCAGCCCCCGGCATGAATGAGGAAGACCTAGATCTTGCTGGACTTCATCCCTGCGAAAAAGGAGAGGGATGGACTTGGGAGAAACTGCCTTGCCACTGCTGAGAAAGGAAAGAAAGACACCAACACAGTGGAGAGTTCTGGATAGCAATACTAGTTTTACTGAGCACAATTTAAACCTTTTATACAATATTTGGGTGGAGGGGGTACAAGCACAAACCACATGGCACTTGCAAGTTTCTGGATCGTTGCAACAGATAACAATCACAGATTTAGCATTTGCAAGGTAATACTGCAAGGTAACAATCACTGATTTACATATTCCTATGATCAGAGGTCAGAAGACCAGGCACATTCTGCCTCACCTTAGCTTGGATAAGCACAGATGTTTTGGGTGTAGCCATATGGGCAGGGCCCATTTCTGTGTCCTGCCCCTAGGACCTTGTGGGGAAGTGCTGGGCCCTTATAGGGAAGTGCTGGACCCTAAGGCTAGCAGCTCAGAACCCAACATACCACAATGTTTGGGGGGGCAGAGGTTAGGAAAGATAGAGAAGGGATCAGTCTGCCAATAATAGTTGAAATGGTAGTGCTAAACTAGAACTGAGTATTGAAAGTAGATAAAAGGGATATGCACAATAACCCATCAGTGTATGCATTGCAAACCACAATGCACAAACAAAGGAAGAGATAGACAGAGAGGTAGAGACAGAGGCAGAGACAGAGACAGAGACAGAGACAGAGACAGAGAAGAAACGTGCCTGCCACAGAGGCAGATGGGAGGGTGGAGTAGGGGAGGGAATCTGGGGACACTGGTGTTGGGAAATGTGCACTGGTAGAGTGATAGGTGCTGCAACACTGTATGACTAAAAATCCAATCATGAACAGCTTTACAATTGTCTATCTCATGGTGATAAAAAGAAATTATAAACATAAATGAATACAGTCATCATGCGAAAATTAGAATGGGAAGGAATGGGAGTGAAGATAGATGGTCGGCAACTACACCACCTCTGCTTCGCTGATGACAACGTTCTAATAACACCAAACATTAGCCAAGTGGCACAAATGCTAGCTGACTTTGACCGAGAATGTGGAAAGATAGGTCTATAGCCAAACCTCAACAAAACTATGTTCATGAAAAATGAACTAGTTCCAGAGGCCCCATTCACTCTCAATGGAACAAACATCTCTGAATGCAGCAGTTACGTGCACCTACGTCGAGAAGTCAACATGATGAATGACCTAAAACCTTAGCTGTGCAGGAGGAAGAGAGCGGCATGGATTGCCTTCAAAAGCATCAAAGAAATAGCGAAAAAGACAAATAACATCCGGCTCTGGGCACATCTCTTTGACTCTACTGTTCTCCCTGCATTAACATATGCCTCAGAGACCTGGGCCCTATGAAAGCAGGATGAAAACGCTGTTCGGGTCTCCCAAAGGGGAATCGAAAGAGCTATGCTTGGGATATCACGCCTCACTCAAGAGAGATAAGGAATCCAGAGTTCCGACCTCCATCGCTGTTCCAGAGTCAGGGATGCTATCTCATTTGCCAAGGCAGCGAAAATCAGATAGCTGGACATGTAATGAGATTTGGAGACGACCACTGGACTAGAGCCGTTACGACTGGATCTCATGGGATGTCAAAACATCAAGTGGCTGCCCACCTACAAGATGGTCAGACTTCTTCGCCAAGACCATGAACGAACGGTTTGAGGCTCTTCGTATTCCTGAAACTTCTAGGATGCCATTGGGCTACACTGGCACGTGATAGGGTCAAATGGAAATGTTATTGGCACCCGCTCAAGGAAATCGATGAACAATGGGATGTATAGTGATCTAGTGATCTAGTGATTAATAGAGGCTGGAGTGATAGCACTGTGTGGTAGGGCATTTGCCTTGCATGCAGCCAACCCGGGTTCAATCCCCAGCATCCCATATGATGCCCGAGCACCGCCAGGAGTAATTCTTGAGTGTAGAGCCAGGAATAACACCTGAGAGTCTCTGTGTGTGACCCAAGAAGCAAACAAAAATAATAATAATAATAAAAATAAATAAATAAAAATGAAGTTACACTGTCTCATTTTACACGTATAAACTATATTTGCAGAGAACCATAAATCAGATGCTGAGAGATTCAGAATTTAACATGAATGTCTTACCTAGTTCACTGGTCCTCAATGTGCTAAAGTAATTATACTTTTCTATATTTTCAAATGTCAATCCAGTGAAACTAATAAGGACATAAGTAATGAGGACATCTCAGAAATTTCTTGTGCAGGACTGTTCAATGATAAATCTACACACCATGAACTCTGAATGGACAAAATAAAAGATGGTATGGTGGTTCATCCCAGGAGAACATGTTCTTCTGTCTCTGCTTACTTTGGGGCTCAAGGAGTTGATAGTGGCAGAGAGGGGGAACATTATCTAAATTTGAATTAGCTTTCTAAAAGGGTGCATTATGATGTTCTAGATCAAAATTTGGAAAGGATCACTTTTATCTGTCACACTCTTGATTATCACACACTGTGTGGAATAATGTATAAATCTGAAGGTTTGTATTAAAACTTAAATTTAATTAAAAATTAAATTCAAACTCTTATTTTATAATTGATTTTGTTCTACACCTGGCTGTGCTCAGTGCTTACTCCTGACTTTGTGCTCAGAGTTCACTACTGGTGGCTAAGGAAACCACATGTGTACCAGGAGTAGAACCAGACAATCTACATATAAGACAAGCACTTTACTCTCTATACTATGCCTGGCCCCCCACCTACTCATCTTTTAAAAGATCTTATTTTCCTTGAATGGTAAATATCTGCAAATACATAAAATACAGCTCTTCCTTTAAAAAAATTAAAATAAAGGTTGGAGAGATAGTACACAGGTAAGGTACCTGCCTACCACACCCAATTCAGATTCAATTTGAGCACCCTGTATGGTTCTCCAGTCCCCACCAGAAGCAATCTCTGTGTACAGAACCAGGAGAAAACCCTGAGCACCACTGGGTATGGCTGAGAAAACAAAAACAAAGAAACAAAAAAAATAGCCTCCCAAAACTGGAAAATAGATGTGATTTCAGCCTTCTTATTTTAATTCATAAAACAGTGATATACAAAAACTTTAATATATATAGCTTCATCTTCCCCACATGACAGATCTAAGACAAATTAATGAGGTGCAAAGAATATATAAACATATGCCTCTATTAATTAGTCATCACTAGGGCCTCTTGAGTACTCATGTGGCACAAGACTTCTACAATAAATTTTCAATTACAATAGAGGAAAGACACCACTAAACACAAGCTTAGTTCAAAAGTGAGTGACCAAAAAAAAAAAAAAAAAGTCAAGCTTGCTATACAAAAAACATTTTAACTATTCCAATACTCTCTTTTCATGGGAAAAACATTATACAAACTCAAACAACATTAAAAATAAAATGCATTTGCCAGCCTTCTCAGATATACCAAAAACCACAGAAATTTTTCTATCAACTTTCATTCACTCATTATCCTCTATATTAATATAATATATCAATATTGAGTCTAATTCACAGTACTCTTAGGTAAATAAAAAACAACATCAAAATCCAAAGGTGTTGGGGGCTGGAGCGACAGTCCAGCGGGTAGGGCGTTGTCTTGCACGCAGCTGGCCTGTGCCGGCCCAGGTTCTATCCCCAGCATCCCATATGGTCCCCCCGAGCACCTCCAAGAGTAATTCCTGAGTGCAGAACCAGGAAAAACCCCTGAGCATTGCCAGATGTGACACAAAAAAAAGCAAAAAAAAAAAATTCAAAGGTTCAATTTCTAATAGATGTTCCAAGCTCTAACTTATCTGAAGACAGCTATTTTCCATTTTCTTGTTGAGGTGCTTAAATCAAATCTCAATCTTACATTTATTTTCTATCTCATGAAAAAATGTTAAAATGGTACTAAGCAAAGTATTACTCTTGAGTCCTGGAATCTCTGTCAATTTCACTTACATAAAAATTACTAAGATTTGAATGCATGGAAAGATGAAACTACACACCATGAAAGAGTAGGCATAAGTAAAAAAAGGAAACTCAGCAAAAGAAGTCAACTGCAGGAGAAAAGGACAGTAGGGGCAGCCCACAGAGAGTTGCAAGAATAGTGTAGACTTTCAAATGACAAGGTCAAAGTGGGCTTCTAGAAGCAGGCGCTACAGTTTGCTGTACATGTTTCGACTGGAGGGCAATGGTATATAGGCAGATTTTTTGAAAAGATGTTTTATATCAGATCTTAACCACATTTTAAATGAGTCACTGAATACAGGATGAAGTTTCCTACCTTACAACCAAAAGCAAGGAGCAGACAAGTGGTATCATGTCTCCTGTACACGATTTTACATGTAGGCACATTACTGTTTTCCAAGTAAATGGTGCAATGTTTTTTTTTCTTTTCAAAGTGTATGCTCTTTTGACTTAGCAAGAAAAGAATTAATTTGAAGGAAATAAAATTTTTAAGGCTAGTGACTCAACAGGATAGTTGCAAAATGTATTGTTCTATTGCTTTGCTAGAAACATCATGTTCTATGTTGCATTGGTTTTTCTGTTTCTGTTGAATTGGTTTTTTTGCTACCTGCTTAGCAATTTATGGTTGTTTTCATGCTATAAAATCTTATTTAGCCAGCCTCTTAATATCTCACTGTGACCCTTGGAATTTTGAACGCAAGAGATTCATTTGCCTATTCTTGAACAACGATTTTACTAATGACAAATTAAGGAAATAATAAAATTAAGCAAGAAAGTGAACTCTATTTTCTCTAATATTGATCCAAATATTTAACTTTCCTATTTAATTTTTAATAAAATTCCAAGGAAACAAAACTTCTATTAAATCGTATTGCCGTCTTCCTTTTCTTACTAATTAAAGCTTGACGCAAATGTTCTTACAGATCTGCGTAAGATACAGTAACTACTATTTTCAAAAGAATAAGAACAAAAAGTATATTATGTACAAAGGAGTTATGGTATTCATGTGAAAATTTGGAAAATGGAATATTATAGTCAAAAGCCAGACACATCAAAAATTACGGTTTCTATGCAAATCTTAGCTGTCACTTCACATTGTCCAAAAAGCATAGTTAATAACATAAATGGCGCCATCACTGGATATTTAACAACAAAAACCTGATGAGGAAATACCACAGATGCAAAAACACTGTCCAGTCACAGATGTAGAAAACCTGATTTAACGTTCCTCATCTTTTCAAATTGATTCAAAATATTCACAAATATTTGCAGTAAAGTTGCCATGATTTTAAATTATGTTAAAAGATCACTAAAAAATCAAGGCATTATTTCCTTCATCTGCATAAAATGCACTAACACAATAAGTCTTCATATTTCTCAATAACACTGAATCAATTTTATTCACATGTGATTTTATTTTATTCCTTTTATTCAGAGCCAAGTTAAAAGTATATTCAGTAACTTTCAATGTATAAGCACAAAAGGATTCAATTGCTTTCATATTAGTTAATTTTTAATTATATAAAACATAAAGTACAGTCCCATCAGAATTTATAGCTAAACTGTTCCTAAGCGCTTACCATTGAAGTAAATCCACCTATATCACTGTTCAAAAAACGTTTTTCAAATTAAGTCTACATTTCTGAACTCATAAAATATTCTTAAAAACACTCAAAATACAGTTAATTCCCTTAAAACAATATGCTTAAGCAAGTAGATAACATGTAACAACCAAGAAAAATACTTCATATTAACACTTATATTAATTAATATCAATTAATATTAACTAAAGTATATTTAAAAAAAGTAATTTAACTATTTTTTTTCCATTTTAATATATAAACAATAAAATTGTATGTAAAACTTATTTTTATATAAACCCAACATGGAGAAAAATCACCATTAGTTTTTAAATGGTATAAGTTTATCAGGAGTTTTTACAATCATAAAGTGGCATTAAAAACACTCTTTAGTAAAAAGATTAATTGAAAGGATTGGTAAAGATGCTATAAAATAAGTTTAATATTTTATTTAGAAATTTCATAGGGTTTTTACTTTATAAAATTTTAGAATATTGATACTTTTGCCAAGATATGGTAAGCATATTAAATCAAGTGTGGGCTAAGACTGTTTGCATGGCTTATGTAAATCTAGATAAAGTATGTTACTGCTGGCATCTGTTACCACTTTAATAGTTTGGGTAGGTCTGAGCATGCAGAACAGGCTTGGGTGGGCTCAACTAGCTTGTGTGACAAAAGTGCAATAAATACCTCTTTGTTAAGTGGCTGTTTACAAACTAATCATTCAGTCCAATGTCTAGTCGTGCCAATTAATCACACTGCTCCTTACAAAAGTTTGTTTTAAGTTTCACCATACTAGAAGCCTCAAAGGGTTAAGCATCAAAGAACAATGACAAAATCCAATTCTCCATTTGAGGAAAAAATTAAATATAAAAAAATTCTTTGTTTTACAATATTCTAACAGTAAAAGTCTGTGATTAACTCTAGATTTTTCAATGCAAAAGACAGTGTGAAAGACAAATATGAGAGTACTACTTTATAAATCTGCTTCCTATTATTGAATAGCTCACTACAAACGGAAATTCATGTAAATGTATTCACTAAAACAGACCAATCTGAAAAATTAGAATTATCTGACAATATAAATTCAAAGTTAGATTTGAGACTGCTATAAACCAAAATTTGAGGATTTTTAGTCGAAAGTTTGTCTGAAATCGTTACATTTAAATCCCTCCACTAAAGACATGGATGAACATATAGACAAAATTAGACTCAAATGTACATGTTCTTCCAATGACCAGTAAATCTGCTCCAAGAAAACATACCTATTAAAGAATTATTTTGTAATCTAAAAAATTGATAATAGGAAAATAGTAGTATCAGAAATTAATTTACTAATCAGAAACAATGGCAATCAAGTACAAAAAGATTCCAGAGGACAGTTTATAGAATATTAAGTATTCATATGAAAGGGTGGAAATAAAGGTCCTAGAATAAGAAAATATATGACCTAATGTGAACATCAAACTACCAGAATTAAAACAAAATACTAAGTTGTAACTAATCATCATTTTAAAATTATTTTACTAATTTTTAATTTGAATTTTTACAAACCCTTGGGCATAAAATCTGGCCTTTCAATACTACTAATAATTTCATCACATTCTCTTAAAAGCTACATAGACTATGTCTGCTTAGAATAGCACTGGAATTTAATGGTTCAATCTCAAATATGAGATTATGCTCATTAGGCTAGCTGAAAGTACTGTTTTAATCAAGCATAATCAGAATTGTCAGATTAGCATTTTAAATCATTCTCTGTGGTTTCCAAAAAGATATTTAAGTTTACTATCCACTTGAGTGGTCAGCAAGAATTGCCTACAAGACTTACATACAAAGAGGCCAAGACTTGAGTAGAGCCTAGTGTAAGGAAGAGATCTGGTCTCTTCATTACATATTTACATGTTTTATGCATAAGAATCTGCCAGTAGCACTTTTATAGACTACCATGCCTAAAATTAAAAACAAACAAATGATGCCAGAGAGATAATACGGGCGTTAAGTCAATTGCCTTGCACTCAGCCAACCCAGGTTCAATCCCCATCACCATCAGAAGTGATTCCTGAACAACTGTTGGAATTTTTTAACATTATATTTTTAATTTAAAGTTAAGTTTATTTAGCACAGTGATCACATTAAAATGTTCAGTAACAATTATATTAAGTCATTCCTAATATAATTGGGAATGACCATTCATGGGAATGACTTAATATAATGGTTTGAGACTCTATGTTCCTGGAGGAAGCAGATGCTCTTGGGCTCTACTAGCATGAGACAGGACATATGGTGATGTTACTGGTGCCTGTCGAAGCAAATCGATGATGAACGGAAGACAGTGATAGTGACCTGTTTCACAAATGCATTTGAGATACATGCATTTTGAAACATTACATTTCAGCAGAAAAAGCTACACAAATGTGGTTGCTTCACGAGTTGAGTTACTGCATCAGGTATGACAATCATGACACTAGAGCATTTCTCTATGAGATTCACTACGTCACATGAAATCATATGTATAAAGCATTAAAATACTTTTTTTCCAAAATGAAATGATTTTGATTTGGCATATCAAATACGACACGGGTAGCTTGCCAGGCTCTGCCGTGCGGGTGGCATACTCTTGTAGTCACCTCTAAATACAGCATTTATTGATGAACTGCGCTGCCGCACGTGAGTCGGGCTGTTGTGAAACAGGTATAGTGGTAAATTGGAGTGAAGGATCATCTTTTCATACTTCAAGATCCCAAGGAAAAAAATGTAACAACATCCTTTAATATCCATTTAATTTAACTCATGCTCTCAATGTTAAAGGATATATAGGCATATATATGCATATATTTATTTATATTTTTACTATATATATTTATATATTTTAATACATATATATGAATATATGTAAATTCTCACACATTCACTCTTTTACTGAACCAAAAACATCACCTGAGTTAATTATGGGCAATACTGAAGCTCAAAAACTCCTGATATCAAAAAGAACAAACAGTAATTGTTCCCATATATAAATTTGGAGGCAAAAACAATCTAGAACTTAATATTGCTAGAGGCTCCATAATCATTATTCTTGCATTTAGTATAAACATCCGTACATTATGTTTCATTATGTGCTAAGGTCCATAATACCAGTAGTGATGTGATGTAATGCATGATGTAATTACTTATGAAAATACAAAGAATTCCAAAATATATAACCCATGATTTAAGAGACGAGAATCATAGGAATCACTATCTCCACTTAAGCTAAAACGTGAATGGCAGCAGTACAAGACAAGCTGCCGAAGATAAAATATTGTGGTCAAGAATTTATTTTCTATAATTAAACTAGTATTTAGGGACTAGGAGTATAGCCCAGTGGTAAGTCACCACTTGTAAGTGAATCTCCCTTAGTTCAATCACCAACACTAACACTAAAAGATTATACATGTGTATATGTGTCTGGTTACACACACACACACACACACACACACACATACACACAATACATACACACACAGAGATAATTTGTTTAGAAGATTTGAATACCCCTTATTAAGAATATAATGACTATATTTCAATCACTGAGTTATTGGAGAAGCAAGAGTTAATGCACATAGAATATTTTATACAGTGTCCAACATAGGTAACATAGGTAACAAATTAATGTTAGGTAACATAGGTAACAAATAAATGTTCGGTTCTGTAAGTATATTAGCAGTGTCTCAAGAAATTACATTTTTCACACTAGTAGGAAAAGACCAACAAGCAAGTATAGAGCTTAAAGTGTGCTATATGCCATATGCTTGGCGAGCTTGGTGACGGCTTCTGGAGCACAGGTGTGTCCACCCAGAGCGGCCATCCTCGCAGCTCTCCTGTTGCTACAGGAAAGTGTCTCTGGTGACCCGGATGCCTGGACAGCATCAAAAGGAAAAAAAATCCAGAAGATGTTCAAGCATGTCTTCCAGAAGCTCAGTACCAAAACCTGCCTACAAGAACCATGGACACTGCTGTCAGCAGAAGATTCTAATGTGTAGATTCTAATGCAAGAAACCAGACGGCCCCCCCACTCCATGAGGAACGCCATTTTCCACATCCGGACTTCCCACTCGGTCAGAACTCCACTCAGCAGAAGAGCCTATCACAGCCCAGCTCCTGCAGCTGCTTGCGGCCACACGTTTCATCAATAAATGCTGGAGATCAGAGGTGACTGCGAGAGGATGCCACCCGCATGGCAGAGCCTGGCAAGCTACCCATGTCATATTTGATATGCCAAATACCAGTAACAATTATAGACTTCATTCCCATGACCTGATGGAATGGTTTGAGGCTCTTTATATTCCTAGAACAAGCAGATGCCCTTGGGCTCTATTAGCATGAGACAGGGCGTATGGAGATGTTACTGGTGCCCGCTCGAGCAAATCAACGATGAACGGAAAGACAATGATACAGTGATACAGTGATATGCCATATGCATTTGGGAATGCAAATTAAAAAGAAAATCCATGTTTTCTTTTTTTCCTCTGATCAGATAATTTTACTATCACTGTATCACTGTCTTCCCATTGTTCATTGATTTGCTCAAGTGGGCACTAGTAACATCTCCATAAGTCCTGTCACAAGCAAGTGTAACGTTCCAGGGACAGGAAGAGCCCCAAACCATTCTTTAGGTCATGGAACTATGGTCCATAATTGTTACTAGTTTTTGGCATAACAAGTAAATAAAACACGGGTAGCTTGCCAGGCTCTGCCATGTAGGTAGTATAGTCTCAGTAGAAGGCTCTCATCTCGAGCATTTACTGATGAAACTTAAAGGGAAAGATCAGGTTTTCTCTTGGATGGAGCTCTGAGGAACTATGGAGTCTGGATGTTGAGAATGACTGACTGCATCATGTGTGGTTTGCTATGGTTTCTTGCTAGGCTTACTGATATCAATTAGAACCTGTTTAGAACTGTATACAATGTATAAAATGTGAAAGATCTTGGGAAGGACCTTATCCTAAAAATCAGTATTCTTTAAGAATACTGTGGCTCCGCCGCAGTAGCTGTGGATCTGGCGTGGGTGGGTCTCTCTCTTCCAGGGCAACTAGCATGGAGGCGGAGGAAAGGGCAGGACCCAAAACTCCACTCTGAGTCCGGCCAGCGTCATCTCTCCCTGCACATGAGAGCAAAGCCTTGGAGCAATGTTGGACTCGGCCAGAGGCTGTTCGAGCCCCTTTTGGGAGGTCAGCGCCATGGGTTGCTTCCATGTGGGGCCAGCCGAGCAGCACAGCCATGGGTCTGAAGTGGATGGATCTGGATCTCTTCTGGGGTTGCAGATTAGCTGTGAGTCTGGCATGGGTGGGTCTCTCTCTTCCGGGGCAAATGGCATGGAGGCAGAGGAGAGGGCAGGCCCAAAACTCCACTCTGAGTCCAGCCAGCGTGGTCTCTCCCCGGTAAGGGGCTCAGCCAGCCCCTGGCCGAGTCCAAAATTGCTCCAAGGGTTTGCTCTCTTTTTTACTATCAGGTCTCGGAAACATGTAAAGCAAAAGTCACAAGAGCAGAATGTAACTGCCAGCTAGCAAACATGCATTTGAAACTGGTAGAGAACAGTTTGACTTAAGGCTTACTCTCTTCCTTTCTCTATCTCCTCAAGCTTTTGATGATTTTTTCAGGTGATTGGGATCAAAGTCAGGGACTCACACATGTGAGTAAATGTTTTTTCCCTGAGCCACCTCGCCAGCCTAAGACGTCAAGATCCTAGTGCAGTAATGGTGTTATTTAGAAAGAAAAAAGCTAAAAAAGAATGAAGAACAGAGCCTAGTGGAATTTAGCAAGTTAATCACTTAATTAATTAAAATACAGCTTGTGGTTAAAGGTGACAAAGTCCAGCATTCTGAGTTCAAGTTTCCCAGTTAATCTCAATGCAATGGAAACTGACAGAGTAGAAAGACCCCAGCCAGTATAGTGCAGCTCCAGAAGAGAAGCATTATGGGGAATCTCCTAAGAAGTTATGAAAATACTAATTCTAAAGCAGAAAGAATCTTTCTGGAGTTTGACTTAAGTGAATTGTTTACATCTAGTGAAGCAAATTACTCTTTTTGAGAATAAAAATAAAATTCTTCTTAAATACTTTAAAAAATGAAAGATATTGTAAGATTTTTACCTAGGAAAGTAATTTATCTCTGCAGTTTAAAAAATGATAAGTCCTGCAACTGTGCCTAAAACGATGCTTTTATATAACAGGAAGCCCACTCTGATAATACATAGACAAAGCATTACAATGTACAGAAACCTCGGCCAAACATTTAGTAACTACTCACATAATAAATCATTCTCATTTTACTAGGTAATAAAGATAAGACTCTGAAAAGAAATCAGAGTTTTATATTTCCTTGTGTTGAGACTGTAACCAACCATATTGTGGTTTAGCTAACTTCCCCAGAGTAATATTTACACAGCCTGACTTATGTATAAATACATGTCAAACTTTTAATTTATAGCTATAGACAATCTGTTTCATATACAGATGTACAAATTACAAATACAATTAAAATTTGAAACATAATATTCTTAAAGGACAACAAATATAAATTACATATGTAAAATATTTTGACCTGAAATATTTTTTCAATTTTCCAAATATGCAGCAAATGATTATAGGCATCCTGTACTTTTCAGAATTAGTTTCCACCTATCCATCTAATTCTGAGTATGTAGTTCTACCCTTCATTTCTTTTGAAGGAGTCAGTTACTAACAGATTGTAAATCACCACATTTGCTTCACGACTGGTGCTCTGATTCTTGTTGGAACCACATGTTTAAAACAGTGGTTTGGTCAGGAGACATCTTTGATGTCACACAAGGGGAAAGGAGGGGATGGAAGGAAGAACACTTCTGGTAACTACTGAGTAGAGGTCAGACATGCAGCTAAACCACCCACAACGAATGAAACAAACCCCCAACAAACTATTTTCCAGCCTAAAAATGCCAAAGTGCCAAGGCTAAGAAGCTCTGATTTAAGTCACAGAGGCTGTACAAATACAGAATGAAGGTCCCTATGCACCATCATTACATTCCTAACACAGTGTTAAGCACATTAATAACTATTTGTTGATGATTTAATAAATCACTTCTGTGTAGTTGGGACCTGAGAGGCAAAGATGAAAAATGTGAAAGGAATATCACAAATATAATATCTAAAATTACAAGGCAAAACTGTACTCTTTGTCAAACTTAATAAGGAATTAAAATAGCATACAGTGTGATCTCTCTGTGTTGGGAAAAATGTTCTGTCCTCAGAATTATACCATCAAGTGCACATATTACAGGTAAAGGTATGGGGACCGGTCCTTTAAAGAGAAAATACACTATTATTATTAATTTGTTTAAATGGCAGCTTTACTACTCCACTGTTTTCTCAAATTAATAAGCGCTTCCTTTATAAAAATTGAAACAATGTGAAATAAATCCTAAGTGTTGTTTCACAAGCAGGAAACACAAAATAAAATGTAATTATTTTTCAGGGGAAAAAAAGGCAAAACAAACCTCCATGGCCTAAAGGCATTTGTACTTCTGAGATTGCTGGGATTTAAAATGTCATGAGAAATTCTGAACTGGCTTACATTTTTGAAACACAGGAACTGACAGTCACAAGGCCAAACCTACCCTTAATAATCGATTCAGCTGCATACAGATCTCGTTTGTAGGTCACCTAAAGGACAGATAAACCTCATTAGACTTAACAGAGCAGGAAGGAATGTGAAAGCAATAAAATTATGCCCCCAAGGAAATTCTTGGTTTTAGACAAACTATAAACACAAAGTAACTGACAATTTCTAAATTATAACAATATCAACAAATTCATAGAAAAGCATTCTATTTTAGTTGAAGATTCATTGTAATTATTTGAATAAATTTTGATATTATGTGGCAGTAGTTACTATAATCATGCTAATATAACTGAAGTTTTATATCCCAAAATGTAGTAGTGTTGAAATAAAAGTATTAACACGGCTGTTTAGGGTTTGTTTTGTTTTGTTTTGTTGCAGTATCAGAGACCAAATCCAGAGCCTCACACATGCAAGACAAATGCTTTATTTCTGATCTATACCCCTGACCTGAGAATACTGTTTAATATTAAGGATTTATAATAGAATAGCAAGGGGGAATGTATAATTAAGTTAAAAGTTAATTATAATTAAAAGTCAACAAACAACATTTTAAATTGAAATATCAATTCTTCTACAAGATCTATTCACTTTAAAAATGGAATTAAGCATATCTAAATTGAACATATTTACATTCATACAGATTAGGTTCTTCTTAGGATATTTTTATCATGGTTGGCGGATAGCTAATAGATCAAATGTGTGGTAGATCAAACGCCTAGCATGTACAAGGCATGGACATCAACAACTCATTTCCCCCAACTCCACAAGGCCTGAGCACTGCACTACTGGGCAGAAATGCCTGGAGGGGGACCCCAGAACCTCTGAACAGGGATGGAATACCTATTTTTAAAAAAAAAATTAAGAATTTTTACTAATACAAAGGCTCGTGTAGACAACTCATACAGGAAGCAATCATGAGCTTTCATGAACAACATGAAGTCTCTTTGTAAATGTAACAGATTCATAGTAAGTGACCTGCCAGGTTCTTGGGCAGATTCTTGCCAGACCACATCCCTCAACATCCTTGAGAACACGTCATTGCATTGTAGAATTAATTCTTCTACAAAACAAAACTAAAAAAAAGGGAGTAAATAATAAACTACATTGAAAAGTAGATAAGGTGTTTGGAGTTTACATCTAGATGATTTTTATGTTAGTGGCTTAAAAACCCACTTTGAGACATATTCACCAAGGGGCTGGCAAAACAGCCTAAAGGACTGATCACGTGGGAGTCCTAGCACCACATAACCCCAAGCACAAAGCTACCATCAGGTATGGCCCCAAAACAAAGTAAATTACCACAAACTCAGACAACTTGTAAATTTTTGTGTCTATAATATGTATTTCGTTCAAAGCAAGCTTTCCCACACCTGTACTTGTACAGAAATTGTGGCTCAAAGTGAATTAGTATACTCTACCCAAAATAAATTTCCCTGTTACAGCTTTATCCTGGAAGGTATATCCTGTTCCAAAACTTTAGCAGATAATTTAAAGTCCATAATGAGTACAACAGATAGCAAATGAGACAAATGAAAAGGTGCTCAATCCAACTTGTTAATTAAGCAAATAAATCTCACCAGTTTATTTATTATTATTAAATATATATTAATAATGCATGTGAAATACTATTATTAATTTAATCAATCAGTTAAAGTAAAATGAGGAAATGCTGCATTATTTTTAAAACAAACACAAGCCAAGCAAAATTAGCACTACAGTTAAATGCTCCACAATGGAATTTTATTATGGAGGTGGAGGAATAAGTGAACGACAGCAAACAGTCATTTAAAGGTTAATGGTATGGACTTTAAAAAATTAAGAAATATGGGGCCGGAGCGATAGCCAGCGGGTAGGGCATTTGCCTTGCTGCCGGCTGGTGCCTGCCCGGGTTCCATCCCCGGCATCCCATATGGTCCCTCGAGCACCGCCAGGAGTAATTCCTGAGTGCAGAGCCAGGAGAAACCTCTGAGCATTGTCGGGTGTGACCCAAAAAAAGAAAAAAAAATATATTGATATCAATAATTCATTTTTCAACATATTTATTTATTATCTACTATATTCTAGGTTCAAATCTACCTGCTGGGATCAGAGCATGGCAACTGCATTTTATTGGAGAGACATTTTTCTTAAAAATTATTTTTAAATAAATTTTTCTCTGCAAATCTAGTTTCACTACTATTTGCATTTTAAATATGAAAATACTTTCCTATAATAATTGTCTGTGAAGGGTAAATTTAAAGCAGAAATGAAGGGAAACTACCTACTTATCATAATTCATATTTTCTTTCCTCCTGCTATGAGAGGCAAAACTATGTTCTAAATTAAAATGTAATAATCACAAAAGCATATTTTTTCAAAGACTATTAATTATGGACTTTTTAACATTAAAAAAATCTAGTTTCAAATACTAAAATGCCTTTGCTAACATACATACAAAAAGAAATAATTTGTATTGGATTCATTTTTATGAAAAAAAATGCATACTCTATTTTGTAAAAGCATTTCCCAATAATTTTAAATAATTAATCAGGGCCCGGCGATAGCCCAGCGGGTAGGGCTTTTGCCTTGCATGCGCGGCCCATGCCGGCCTGGGTTCCGTCCCGCATCCCATATGGTCCCCGGATGACCGCCAGGAGTAATTCTGAGTGCAGAGCCAGGAGAAACCCCTGAGCATTGCCGGGTGTGACCCAAAAAAAAAAAAATTAAATAATTAATCATGAAAATAAAAAGATTCCAAAATTTATTTTTGGAGGACATGATGATGACTTACAGTTTTTTTTTTTCCTATATACTGTACATGACTTGGGACATTTTAAGATATTTACCAATATTTTTCAGCTTTTGAAATATATAGAATATTTTATTAAATACAAGTACACTTTCAACACTGACTGAGTGAAAGTTAGCAAGACATTTCTATAAAACTTGTAAAGTACTGTTTAAAAACAGCTTGATATTTTTCATTAAAAAATACTTCAAAGTGAATTCTACTGGGAAATGTTGCAATTCTAAATTGATGAATTATTTTTCTGTCAAACTTTTACAGTAATATGGGTTGGCCTTTCCTTATTTTTTATTTTGAAAACTGCTTAATAATCAGTTGCGAAGATGATAGTCTTCTGTCAACAAGATCTGTAGGTTTCCTTTGTCCTTGCACAATACCTTATTGTGGAAAATAACTCCACTTTTGAAAGAATTCAACCCTGTAGGAATGGAAAAGAGCATCAAGTGCCTGATTCATTTTCTTCAGACACTGCTCTTTAAAGGCTCAGGGGCCACCTGAAGACCAGAGGATGGACTCTATTGGCAGCTAGTCTCCACACCTATGTACCTCAACTAGTTCAAGTTAGTTTTCCTTTGTTCTTTTGATGGTGCTTTTGTGCAATATTTCATCTAAACCTTAGCAAATGAGAGAAAAAAAAGAGAAAAGAACAAAATCCTGAATTTGGAAGTCACTGAGATAGCCATCTACTTGCTCCTGGTTTCAACTCTTCAAAGTAAATGCTCCAAAGTGGAATTCCAGAAGAAAGTAGCATACTTGCCTTGAGGTACTCCAGATTAAGTAAAGCTAAATATGTCTATTTATAAATACAAGTAGAAGAACATCAAAAATATTTAAATCTTGGGGCAAGAGCAATGTACAACAAATTGGGTACTTGGCTTTACATGGGTTCTATCCATGGCATTCCCGGGATTAGCTAAACTTGAATATGATTCCTAGCATCCTACATGGTCCCCGGAGCCTTGCTAAGACTAATTCCTGACGATGGTAATAGCAGCCTAGAACTTAAAATTGAATGTAGGCCACGGGATATACATGATAACCTCTAAACCTATGTACTGCAAGCCACAATGTGTGGAATCATGAGACATTAATGGTGAGAAATGTGCACTGGTGGAGGAATGGGTGCTGGAACACTGTATGACTGAAATCTAATCATGAACAGTTTTGTAATTGTATATCTCACAGTGGTATAATAAAATAAAATAAATTTTAATAAAAAGACCAATTCCTAGGGCTGGAGCGATAGCACCATGAGTAGGACATTTGCCAAGCATGCAGCCTACTGGAATTCGATCCTCGGCATCCATATAGTCCCTGGAGCTCTGCCAGGAGTAATTCCTGAGCAAAGAGTCAGGAGTAACGCCTGAGAATCACTGGGTGTGACCCAAAAATTAAAAAAAAAGACTAATTCCTGAATGCAGTTAGCACAGAGCCCATAACTAAAATACAAAAATAATCACAATAATAATAATAACTAAATTTTAAATATGTAAAATGTTTATTAGACATAAATGGAGATATTTGGTAGGACTCTTTATTTCTTGCCTTGTCATTAATTATTGTCACTTATAAAATATCATTTTTCTCTAGACTGTATAACTAGAATAAAACCTCTAAAAAAACAATTTTACCACATTATATTTTTTGAGGTTGAAAATAAATTAATGAGACTATTTTAATTTTATTTTCTTTTAAACAAAGATGCTAAAACACTTGGATCTAAAAAAGAATGCAATTTCCATCAAAAGGGAATCCTCAAAAGTTCAGTCATTCCAATAATATTGAGATGACTCAAACACTTCAGAAACTCCTTCTGAAGAAACACTTCAGACAATGACAGAACACTTGCTGAATTTTCTTCAATAGCAAGCTATAAATCTTTTATGCCTTGAGGGACGGTTTAAACGTTTAGAAACAAGAAGTCTGTTCAATTAGGTCTGTACAATGTAGTAAGTGACAAAGTTTTAATTATATTGGATGAAAATATGGAACAGCTATAAATTATAGAAATTGAAATTCCTATGTAGAATGAGATAAAATCTCCTCAACATCACAGCATATTCACTAAGTCCTCCCAAGTTGATGCAGGCATTCAGGAAGAACATGAAAGTCTATTCCTATAGCAGATCCTACTTGACATTCGTATGTGATGGGTCATTTGGGGGGTTTTCTTTCCAAGCAAGGGTCCCACATGCAAGCATAGGAATTTTATTGATTTCACACTACTGAAGGTGTGAAAGTTCTACTAAGGAAAGTTGTCTTGCTTCACATTTCAGAATCCACTCTTGCCTCCCATGTGTAGTGGTCATGAAATTCCTGTTGCATCAAATGTGTCTTAGTACTGTCAGATTGGCTCCCCACCAACTGAGTTAAGTGCCAGTTTTAGCCTAAGTGTATTATAAGATTTTTTTCTAGATTTCAGTTTTTTAATGGTGGCATCCTTGGATCTAGCAGCATTAGAAAACTAGTTTTAAAGTGAAAATTCCATTGCTTTGATCTAGGCTCTTTCCGGGAGCCTAGAGAGCCTAGATCAAAGCAATGGAATGGGAGGGCAGATAGACCTTTGGCAACTACACCACCTCCGCTTTGCTGATGACATAGTTCTAATAACACCAGACATTAGCCAAGCGGCACAAATGCTGGCTGACTTTGAACGAGAGTGTGGAAAGATAGGTGTACACTGAACCTCAACAAAACTATGCTCATGAAAAATGAACTAGTTTCAGAGGCCCCATTCACTCTCAATGGAACAAACATCTCTGAATGCAGCAGTTATGTACCTAGGTCAAGTAGTCAACATGATGAATGACCTAAGACCTGAGCTGCGCAGGAGGAAGAGAGCGGCATGGAATGCCTTCAAAGGCATTGAAGAAATAGCTAAAAGGACAAAGAACCTCCGGCTCCGGACTCATCTCTTTGACTCCACTGTTCTCCCTGCATTAACATACGCCTCAGAGACCTGGGCCCTATGAAAGCAGGATGAGAATGCTATTCGGGTCTCCCAGAAAGGAATCGAAAGAGCTATGCTTGGAATATCACACCTCACTCAAGTGAGAAAAGGAATCTGGAGTTCCAACTTCCATCACTGTTGCAGAGTCAGGGATGCTGTCTCATTTGCCAAGGCATCAAAAAATCAGATGGGCTGGACATGCAATGTGATTTGGAGACAACCGCTGGGCTAGAGCCATTACGGACTGGATCCCACAGGATGCCAAAAGATCACGTGACCGCCAACCTACAAGATGGTCAGATTTCTTCGTCAAGACCCTAAACGAATGATTTGAGGCTCTTTGTATTCCTGAAACAACCAGATGCCATTGGGCTACACTGGCACATGATAGGGTCAAATGGAAATGTTACTGGTGCCCGCTCAAGGAAATCAATGAACAACGGGATGTCTAGTGATCTAGTGATCTAGTGACTTAGGCAGAAACAAAATGCCCTTTATCCATCTAGAATGATAAAACTACAATATTATATTAGAATCCTATACTAAAGACAATTTCTATAATGTCACCACAAGAGGTCAAATGAGGCTAAACATATATCCAATAAAGTATCAAAAAGAAAATGAAAAATAAAAGAAAAGAAGTAAATAAAGGAAAAATGGAACCTGTAAGAACTGCATATATTATCACTCAAAATAATTTCACCGCAATTATTAAAAGAATTATGGCACCCCCAAAAAATGCACATGACATAACTGGCATGTGAAAGATATTTCTGCCCAATTCACTGAGTTATATGCTTTTTTGTTATCCTTTTCATTCAAAGAGTAGGGCTTCAAAAGAGTAGGGCTTCTCCACGGATCCCACCCACAGCTTTAAATGGGTTACATGAAGTTGATTCCTCTGGGCTTGTATAAAGTGTGTCACCCCCTGGCATATGTAGTAGTTTCCTTAGGCCACCTTAACAATACAAAAGAAAATAGGTGGCTTAAAGTAATTTATTTTCTCATAGTCCTGGAGGCCAGAGTTTGAGCTTCACGTGTTGGCAGAGCCAAGTTCCCTTTGAAGGCTTTTAGGAAGAATTATTTCAGCCTCTCCCTGTGGTTTCAGCAATCTCAGCTTTCCTTTAATTGTAGATTTATCCCTCTAGCTGCACTGCCACTGGCATCTTCCAATGTATGTATCTCTTCCTTTTCTGCATCTATTTTTGCTGATCATATATATTAGATTTAGAACCTAGTACATGCTAGTAAGATCTCAACACTCCATTAGGTTCTGCCAAGACTTTCAAATAAGTTCATACACAGAGTAAAAGATACCCCACAGACTGGGAAGCACCCACTTTCAATCATTAAATGGTTTATATCCAAGATATATAAATTATTGGTAAACTTTACAGGAACTAAAAACCCAAATACATAAAAATGGGGGTGACGATATTAACAGAAACTTCCTCCAATATACATATGGGAAAACATGAAAAACTGTACTTCACAAACTGATCATTGGAGAAAGGAAAATCAAAACAATAATAATATATCATCTCTCACCACAGAAACTGGCCAGCATTTATCAAAAAGAATATGACATGGATGCAGGGGATAAGGGGGCCTTCATTCTCTGCTGGTCTCTCTGAAACAGTCTTTGTAAAATAATTAGTACACTTCTCAAAAAACTAGGAATACAGCTTATTTATGACCTAGAAATTCTACTTCTTGAATTGCTATCTGTAATATGCTGTTAAGTGGATGGATATGAACAGCATCATGCTAAATGGCGCTAGTCAGAGGAGAGGGGAACACTCTCACCACTTCTATTCAACATAGTAGCAGAAGTACTTTCCATAGCAATCAGAGGAGAAAAGAACATTAAGGGTATTCAGATACATTTTGAACTCTCACACCGGCCTGACTCCACCTCAGGTAACCTACCTCCCTGGGGTGTGCGGCTGGCGGGGTGGCCGCTAACGCGGCAGCTGATTAATAGAAAAACTAGGAAATTCAACACCAAGGGAAGGTAATACCCTCAAAAAAAAGAAACAGTACACCAGAGGAATCTATCCCTGAACACCACAACAACATGGGGAAACAACACAGATCCCCAGCTCGAAGAACAGATGAAGGAATCGACCCTGAAGACTCAAAAAAGAATACAGATGTGCATGATCTCTCTGACAATGAAATCAGAGAAGAAATTGGTAGGATGTTTAAGGAGCTCAACAAAAAAAATTGAGCAGATGTCCAATAAAATACAGGAGAACATAAACGAAGCAGTTGGAAAGGGCTGTCAATAAACTATGGGAAGAAATGAGAGCAGAAATGAGAACCATGCAAATAGAGGTATCATCGCTTAAAAACTCAGTAGACGAAATGAAAAATACAATCAGGGATCTGAATAGTAGGATGACAGCAGCAGAAGAGAGAATCAGTGAAACTGAAGATGAGCTGCAGAAAGCACTCAGAGATCTACATAAGATGGAAAAAGACCGGATAATGGATCAGTAACGAAACAGAGAACAATGGGATGAAGCCAGGCGGAACAACATAAGAATCATAGGAGTCCCAGAGGGACAGGAAAGTAACCCCAAGGGAAATTAAAACAGTTGGGGCCGGAGCGATAGCCCAGCGGGTAGGGCATTTGCCTTGCATGCGGCCAGCCTGTGTCGGCCCAGGTTCGATCCCCGCATCCCATATGGTCCCCTGAGCACCGCCAGAAGTAATTCCTGAGTGCAGAGCCAGGAGTGACCCCTGAGCATTGCCGGGTGTGACCCAAAAAAAAAAAAAAAAGAAAAAAAAAAAGGAAATTAAAACAGTTAAAAACATCCTGGCTGAAAAGTTCCCCGAGTTAGAGGACGAAGGCATCCAGATCCAAGAAGCCCGATGCGTACCAGCAAGAAGAGACCCCAATAGAAAGACCCCAAGACACATCCTAGTCAAAGTAATGGATGCCATAGACAGAGACATAATTTGTCAGGCAGCAAGATCAAAGAAGGAAATTGTATACAAAGGAGCATCCATTCGACTTTCAGCAGACTTCTCAGAAGACACCCTCCAAGCCCGAAGGCAGCGGTGGGATATAGTAAAAAAATACTTAATGAAATGAATGCTTCAGCAAGAATTCTTTATCCGGCTAAACTCTCGCTCAGATTTGAAGGACAGATATACAACTTCTTGGATAAACAACAGCTTAGGAACTTTGTAAAATCAAAACCAACCTTAAAAGAAGGACTGAAAGATCTACTGTAAGACGAGACATAACCCAAAAGAACAACCAACCTATTCAGAAAGATGGCACAAAAATCCCATGACAATAATCTCTCTCAATGTCAATGGTCTAAATGCACCAGTTAAGAGACACAGAGTGGCACAATGGATCAAAAAATTGAGTCCGACATTCTGCTGCCTTCAAGAAACACACCTGAACAATCGGGAGCAAAGACAGGCTCAAAATAAAAAGGCTGGAAAAACAATCCTTCATTCAAACAACCCATCGAAAAAGACTGGGGTAGCCATACTGGTATCTGACAACATAGACTTCCAGACTGAAGAAGCTCAGAAGGGACAGTGAAGGTCACTTGTTAATAGTCAAGGGATGCATATATCAGGAAGAAATCACGCTATTAAACATATATGCACCCAATGAGGGGCCAGCAAAATACCTAAAACAACTACTAATAGACTTCAAAGAAGACACTGACAGCAACTCAATTGTAGTTGGAGACTTCAACACTGCTCTATCAACCCTGGATAGATCAACAAGATTGAAACTTACCAAGGAAATACTGGCCCTTAAAGAAGAGATGGAAGAAAGAGGGGTGGTAGACATATACAGGGCATTTCATCCCCCAAAAAGCTGAATACACTTTCTTCTCCAGTGCACATGGAACATACTCCAAAATAGATCACATGCTGAGCCATAAATCATACCTCCATAAAATCAAGAAGATAGAAATTGTGCCAACTATTTTTTCAGACCATGAGGCACTGAAAATAGAAGTTAATTGTACACAAAAACGGATACCAATACCAAGTACCTGGAAACTAAACAGCTCACTGATGAACAACCAGCAAGTCATAAAAGAAATCAAAGAGGAAATCCAAAGATTCCTGGAAACAAATGAGACTGAAGACACGGAATTACCAGAACTTGTGGGATACAGCGAAAGCAGTGTTAAGAGGCAAGTACATAGCTCTTCAAGCATTCATCAGAAAAGAAGAAAAGGCCATCATAACCAGTCTGACTTCACAACTTAAGATCTCAGAGAGTGATCAACAAAAAGGAGCCCAACCCAAGCAGAAAGAAAGAAATAATAAAACTTAGAGCAGAAATCAATGAGATGGAATGTCAAAAAACAATCCAGAATATCAACGAAACCAAAAGCTGGTGCTTTGAAAAAATAAACAAGATTGACAAACCACTTGCAAGACTTGTAAGAAAAGGAAAAGAGAGAACCCAAATAAATAGAATTAGAAATGAAAACGGGGACATCACAACAGAAACCACAGAAATTCAAAAGATCATCAGAGATTACTATGAGAGCCTGTACGCCACAAAACAAGAAAACATAGGAGAAATGGACAAATTCCTGAATTCCTATAGCTTCCCAAGTCTGCAACAAGAAGATTTGGAATACCTCAACAAACCTATTTCCATCGAGGAAATAGAATCGGTAATCAAAAATCTCCCCAAACACAAAAGCCCAGGTCCAGATGGATTCACCAGTGAATTCTAAAAACCTTTAAAGAGGATCTACTCCCAATTCTTTTTAAGCTCTTCCCGCAAATTGAAGAAACAGAAACACTCCCAAATAGCTTTTATGAGGCACATATCACCCTGATACCCAAAGCAGACAAAGAAGCCACAAAAAAAGGAAAACTACAGACCAGTCTCCCTGATGAATACAGATGCTAAGATCTTCAACAAAATACTAGCAAATAGAATCCAAAGAATCATCAAAAAGATTATACACCATGACCAAGTGGGATTCATCCGGGAATGCAAGGATGGTTCAACATCCGCAAGTCAATCAACATAATACATCATATCAACAAAAGAAAAATAAAAACCATATGATCATATCAATAGATGCAGAGAAGGCATTTGACAAGATTCAACACCCGTTCATGATGAAAGCTCTGCGTAAAATGGGGATTGAAGGAACCTTCCTCAAGATAATCCAGGCCATCTACACAAGCCCACAGCGAGCATCATTCTCAATGGGGAAAAACTGAAAGCCTTCCCTTAAGATCAGGGACAAGACAAGGCTGCCCACTCTCCACCACTTCTATTCAATATAGTACTGGAAGTACTTGCCATAGCAATCAGGGAAGAAAAAAGACATTAAGGGCATCCAGATAGGAAGGGGAAGAAGCCAAGTTATCACTATTTGCAGATGACATGATATTATACCTGGAAAACCCGAAACTCTCTACCAAGAGGCTCCTAGAAATAATACATTCCTATAGCAGAGTAGCAGGGTACAAAATCAATACCCAAAAGTCAATGGCCTTCCTATATGCAAACAGCGAAAGAGAAGAAAGGGACATTAAAGAAACTATCCCATTCACAATTGCATTGCAGAAAATCAAAATACCTAGGAATCAGTTTGACAAAGAATGTAAAGGATCTCTACAAAGAAAACTACAAAACGTTACTTCAGGAAATAAAAGAAGACCTGAGGAAATGGAGACATATTCCCTGCTCATGGATCGGAAGGATTAACATTATCAAAATGGTAATACTCCCTAGAGCTTTATACAGATTCAATGCGGTCCCTATAAAGATACCCATGATGTTCTTCAAAAAAATTGAACAAACACTCCTGAAATTTGTATGGAATAATAAAACCCCACGAATAGCTAAAGCAATCCTTGGGAAAAGAAGATGGGAGGTATCACTTTCCCCAACCTCAAGCTCTACTACAGAGCAGTTGCAATTAAGACAGTGTGGTATTGGTATAGAGACAGACCCGTAGAACTATGGAATAGAACTGAGTATCCTGAAACACATTCTCAAATATACAGCCACTTAATCTTCGACAAAGGAGCAAAAAAAAATATTAAGTGGAGCA
This sequence comes from Cryptotis parvus, assembly GCA_021461705.1. NCBI lineage: Eukaryota > Metazoa > Chordata > Mammalia > Eulipotyphla > Soricidae > Cryptotis > Cryptotis parvus. Next base: position 88 of record JAJIBD010008608.1, on the reverse strand, counting down.
AAGAAAGCCTCTTCAACAAATGGTGCTGGGAAAACTGGGCAGCTACAAGTAAAAAAATGAACTTAGACCTCCTTCTAACGCCATGCAC